>VXBC01011591.1:158761-171121 GCA_013399945.1 Ploceus nigricollis
TTTTTAAAGACCTCTTAGCAGCCCTCCTCTATCACTCCCCCTGTGCCAGGAGCCCCTGAGGAGGGCAGATTAGGAGCTGTACCCCCTTCCAAAGATCCAGCACTCCCTCCCGGGTCCTCTCCATGCAGTCAGCGACTCTATCCCAGATCTTCCAAATGCTGCAGAGTCATGGTACCCCAGAGAGGCCGAGCCAGACTCCCTCGACCCCGCTGCTCGCTAGACACCCCCTCCCCTTTGTCCGGGAGGGAGTCCCGAGGGTCAGCGGCTCAACCAGGCCGGCACAAGCCCGCATATTCCCAAAGGGCCTCTGCACAGATGAAGTTTCAGCGAGGAGCATGCCTAGGCCCCCGCATCTTCCCTGGCAGAGTCCCTGCAGGCTACAGACAGGCGTTACACCCAGACTCCCCTAAACCAGCAAACACAAGCAGATATACCCTAGGGGACAACCGAATTTTCCAAGGGGCAATACAGCTTATTTCCCAGTGCCTAGATGCCTGCCAGATGTTAGGACTGGGAGCACTTTGCAGAGCCACTGCAAAGGGAGACCAGTCATCACAGTCCCCAAAACCTTCCAGAGTGGGGTCTGTAGAAGTTATTGCCTCCTGCTCCTTTGGTCCCGGCCTCCCTAGCCCCCCTCGGCCAGATATCCCACGGACCATCTCAGATGGGTGCAATTGAGAGTTTGGTTTTGCCTGAAGTGGCTCTCAAATTTAGAGATAACTTGTCAGGGATTCTCTTCAGCTCCTTGTAATTCAGTGCTCTCTGCATCCTTGCTGGTTTGGGCTGTATTTCCTCGCTCTCAGGCTCACAGTCAAATAATTCAAGAAGCTGATATGAGGCTTTTGCTGGACAGTAACGCCTGGATTCTGGTTTAATGTCTATTCAGCTGCTTTTCCCAAATACTTCTGGAGCAGTGTTTTGGTTGCTTTCCCCTGGCTGTGCTCCTCAGCAATCTGATCCTGCTTGTCCTGTCCGCTCGCCCTTCCCCAGGCACATCTGCCGGGCGAGCACCGTTCTGGGGGATGTCCCCTGCTGCAGGGACAGGCAGAGCCCCCACCCCGAGTGCAGTGAGGGGGTGGCAGGGGGTGCATCTTGCTCTGCTCTCACTGCAGGATGCCACAGGAAATCCAAGGGACCAGGAGGGAAAGCTGGAAAAGAGGTGGTAAAGAGCGCGTAGAGGGCAGCAGTGGGGATAAGATTTCCTTTCCCTGACAGGGCTGGGGCCACTCCTCCTCTGGAAAATAATAATAATGATAATCCCAAACCCTCAAAAAAATCACANCCAGTAGAGCTGTTCCTTTTGGCTTATGCCCCCTGAGCTGGTTTGTGTATTTTCTGCGCATCCGTAGTGAAAAATTAATTAACATGTGGTTATTATTTTCTCTCCTGAGTAACTTTCCCTTGCCCTCCTCCAGGCCTCTCATCAGAACAGACCTAATCAGATTTGGGTGGCTTGAGAGCAGGGACTGTGCACTGAGAAGGGGGCATCTGCCTTAGGTGGTGGTCAGAGCAGATGGTGGTCTTCTCAAAGAATGCACTGGGAATAGGAACAGCAGTGCGGACGGATGTCTGGCACAGAGACTGTTCACATTTCTTTTTCCCAGATGAACGTCCCAAAGATGCTGGACGTTTAACACATACAATTAAAAAAGCCCTATGCAGATAAACACAGGCAGTTTAGCGGTGTAGGACATTGTTGCCTGACAGCCCTATTCACACATGGGCTGGACTCTGCATCCTTTAAGTCAGGGTATTAGAAAAAAATACATTTAGGCTGTACTGAAGAGGAGGAGGAGGGTATCTTTGTGTGCTGCTGCAGCACAGACAATGGATACAGCCCAAAGTGCTCAGATCTGCCCTTCTTTCCTATGGCTGACACACTCTAAGGTGTGAACCCCATCATTATCCATGGGCTGGACCAAATCCTGGCATTGGATGGGCAGCACTCATTCTTCTCCCCATCTTTGCTAAGAACTGTGGGAGAATTTGTCCACGACAAGGTACTAAGATGCAGTTCATTATAATCTCATGTCCCTCTTGTCCTAAGCATTTAGCATCATTTAGACAGTCTTTCCCAGACAAACGTGGGGCGAGATGGAGCCAGGGTGCAGGGAAATGGACAGCGCTCGGTGACAACCGGCGGAGCAGATGGCTGTGGCCGGAGCAGCGGGTGTGCAGGGGAGGGTTCTCCTCAGACTTCGGCTCGGGCGTTAGCTGCTCTCTAAATCGATGCTGTACTTGGCCGTGTGTGGTGGGAGCTTGTCACAACTCCGGCGCAGCGGCCAGGACAGATTGGTGCTGGCAGGCCGTGCTGCAGGCTGGGGGGCTGCGGGATGAGCAGGGGAAGCCTGGCGTCAGCCCGGCCCTTCGGGGGCTGTGCGGAGCCGTGGGGACCAGGCAGGCTCTGCAGCACTGCCCACGTTTGATTCTGCTTTGCTGCTCTCTCCCCGTCCCCCGCAGCGCTGACATGAGGCTCTGGGGCTCTGTAGGCATCGCTAACAGGATGAGGGCATTGCTCGAGTGGGTTGCTGCTGTTGTACAGGTACAGCTCACCTGTGCTGGCTCTCCTGGAGCCAGATGTTCAAAAATATTTCACAATCCTGCCGGGTGAAACTCACCCGAGGAATGATGCTGGGGTGGGGGAAGCACTGGAAATATAATTGGTGAGTCCAAAATGCAAAATGGATGGAGGCTTTCGTGGACAGCAGGAAAACTATCCCATGGGACAGCAGATAAATCTCACAGCACAGCCTATCCTTAAATTCGTTCTAGCTCCAGAGACAGGGAGGGTTGTGCTGTGAAAGCTGCGGTGCCAGGCCGTGGGACAGCACAGCACAGTGGCAGAATGCCGGAGCTGAGGAGCCAGGCATGTCAGAAAGATGCTGCTCCAACAGCTAATAGAGGCTACATTTTTCCTGATACAAGTACCCTTCAATGCCCATATTCAGTGCCCCAAAAAGCTGCACATCTATAACCTCTAAGAACATCAGTCAACAGAAGGTTTTCACGGCGTGAATAACCACTCAGACTTTCTGGGGACTTCAAGTGATAAAAAAAATAAATCAAGACCATTCAGAAGAGCCTTAGACAAGGCAGATGGGCCTGAGGGTATTATCTGAGAAATTGTCTATTACTCCCATTGCATCAGCCTTACTTAGAGCATGCAGAGCTTTCACCTGTGGAGAGATCCCACCCTGAGCACACAGGGCAGCACCAGCTTTTCCAAGGAGTGGAACTGATGGCAGGTTTACATTTGAATGTGCCCTTAGGAGACTGGAACAGTTCTGGTCTGGGTGCATGGCCCCACTCAACCCCATCTAAATAAAATCTCTCACATTAACATCCCCTCCAGATCTGGTTCCAAATTTGCACAGCATCAGTCACAGATTTCACATCTGAAGCTGCTCGTGGTAAGAGTCAGAGAGAGCAGTGACACCCAATCCCCTGGGCCCAAGAGCTGGCTTAGCCTCACCAGGCAGTAGCTAAAGCCTTAGCAAGGTGAATTTAAAGAGCTCTTATGATCTGCAGTTACACAGATTGGCAGAATGAAGTTCCTCACTGCTGGGAGCAGATCTGGCAGCAAAGCCCACTCCCTGCTCACTCCCACCCTTTCAGGACAGCCTGCTGAAGCCACTTCTAACAATAAGGGGGAAACCAGCATCTCATTCAGTCCTTGCTTTGTTTCTGCCAAGCCTACAAGCCTGATTAGAGGCAGTCCCACGGTGGTTGTTAGTGCCATGTCCCAGTCCCAGAGATCCCACCATCCCAGCCACCCTCATCCTTGGGTGCTGGCTTCGGTCACCAGCACTTGTGAGACCTGGAGCTCCACCAGCAAAGGTTCCAGTTCCCAATACATGTCTGACCAAACAGTTTGTGAAAAAATAACTCTCTGCCATTTACACTGCACATCCTACATGATTCCAGAAGCAGGCATGGCATTGCTGATCCGAGAGGAGAAGTGTTTTTTGGATAACATTTATCTGAAAGTTATCTCTTTCACCTACAATTGTTTTCATATTTGTAATTCTCAAAGGGTGACACTCTGAAGAAGGTCCAAAAGCAAACAACCAAAGCACAGCTCTGCCAGGCCTTAGTCAATGAGGCTGAAATGGAAAGAACCCCAGGTCTAACACGGGGCTGTTGTTCCCACACTCCAGGTTATGTCCCACCTTTGCACAGGAAGAGGGTCCAAGCACTGAGGGCCTTGTTAATGAGGAGCAGAGAGGACTGGTGTAAGGACAGTCCATGGCTGTTCTCAGCTCTCCTCGTGGGCATTGCTCAGAGGGGCTTGCTCTGACCACAGGCAGAAGGGGGAATTCAGTCAGTGACTAAAGTCTGCAACAGAGCCCAGAGAGGCAGCCACAGTCCTTTCAGTGGGAACTTTCTCAGGACCATTCTCAGCAATAATCTCCTTCTGATACAACTTGTTCAGTTTTAGTTTTATCAAGGCTTGATATGACCAGTCTGTGAACTTACACTGTGGACAAGCAAATGGCAGGGAAAGCCCAGGGGTGTGGAAGAGCATTGGTAGAGTGTCCATCCACCCAGCCTGGCCAGCATGGATGCTCTGGCATTGCCATGACACAGGGATGCATATTAATATATCTTTCTTTAGTGCAAATCATTAATTGTCTTTCCCTGATCTCATATCAGCTGTGCCCACCTCTAAAGAATCACATTGAGAATGGGCCAGAGCCACCCCTGAGCTTCAGTGTCTGGTTTAATTAGCTGATTGTAGCAAGGGCAGGTACCTGTTGGCCAAAATCATTGTCTTTGTTGGAAAGCTACTGACTTCCACTTTTATGGCTGGTGCCAAGGAATAGCAATTTATTTGAGGAGAAATAACTGCAGAGAGTCTGTGCTGTGTGTGAGAGCAGAGAGCAGAGCAGAGGTTTGGGTAACAGTGTCCATGTCTCAGGTTAAGGCAGCGGCCTCTGGAAGTGGAGTGGAGGCTGGTTGTGTCTTCCTGGCACGGTGCAGGAGCCTTCACGGAGTGACAGCCAGGAAGACAATGCTGTGTGAGTGGTTTCTCTCTGTCCTTGCTCTTCTTTGGCTTGGCAGCCCCAGAGGATGTATTTCCCTTCCAACAGATGGGCAAAGGCTCTGATGGATTTGCTCCTCACCAAGAGGGAGGGAGTACTCTGGAAAAGATGGGGTCGCTCAGTCTCTGTGGCTCAAGTTCAGGCTTTCCAGTTGGTAGTGGGTTGCTTTGATGGGAGTCTTTGGGCTAGGAATCCAAACTCACCAGGAACCCCCCCAAAAAAAGGAGACTAAAGTTTGGGACTCCTCTCCTGGCTTGCATTTGAAGGCGGGATCTCAAAGCAAATACCGAGTCATCCACACTGTGGTGATATCCTAAACCTTCTGGGTGTCGGTGCTGCAGGTATTGCCCACGCTGGTTCCCAGGTGCTGCAGGGTGTTCCAGTTTGCAGTCTCCCAGCACTGGGACAAGCAGCCAGTCCAGGGAAGCTGGTCCCTTGGGGATGCTTTTGGGTTTGTCATTTCCATCCTCAGTTTGAACGCTGGTCGTGTGGCTCCCAGAGCTGGGAGGAGGCTGGGAGGAGGCCTGCCTGCTCCCGCTCACCTGCGCCCGGCGTTTGGATCCGGC
This sequence comes from Ploceus nigricollis, assembly GCA_013399945.1. Taxonomy (NCBI): domain Eukaryota; kingdom Metazoa; phylum Chordata; class Aves; order Passeriformes; family Ploceidae; genus Ploceus; species Ploceus nigricollis. Next base: position 164,370 of record VXBC01011591.1, read on the forward strand.
AGAAAGCCCTTGAGCTGGTGACAAAGGTCTGGATGTGGGCTGGAAAGTACAGTCCTGTCTCTTAGCAACTGGTTCCTACCTCTGAGCTCTCGGAGCCGTGTGTGGGACAGAGAGCATCAGTCACGCTCCCGCTGCCGCAGCAGCGACGCGCCGAGGAGGGGATGGGGGATCAGGCCGGCTCCAGCCACCGCCGAGGCGCTTAAAGAAGCTCAGGCATTTCTAGCACAAGCAGTCATCTGTGAGCCCAATCAAAGCTCCGGTTTAATTGCTTTCCTCGTGCCCTTCTCTGCCCGGCCAGCGGGCGCCGATTGGCTGCGGCAGCGGTGCCTGCCGGCACCCAGAGCCTGCTCCCCACCGCACCAGGGTGGGGACGGCAAAGGGGGGAGGGAGAGGGAGGACACAGCCCGTGTATTTCTACAAAAATTAGGTGTCTTCGGGTCCTCCCCTGAACTCCTCCACAGGGCACCTGGGAATCCCCGTCCTCTCGCAGACATTTGCATGTTTTCCCTCTCACTGCTCGTTCTGTTTCACCCTCGTGTTTCCTCTCCCAGCCCAAAGCAGCTCCTCTCTGCTGTGCGTTTCTCAGGGGCTCCCTTGCCAAGCACTGTTTCATAAACATTTTCACGAATCCTCTGCTTTGTCCTCCTAATTAACCATCCAATTGGCCCCCAATGGAGCCTGCACCTCTCCTGTGAAGATCCTGCTTGCACAGATTATAACCTGTCAGCTGCCAATTTATTCCTCACACAGAGGGCAGGTTGTATTAATTGTCTGCCTTTCCTGCCCCGCTTGCTTTGCCCCTTCTTTCTTCTGCTCCCAAAAGCATCCCTGTTTGGAGACACAGACTCACAAAAGACCAGGGAGAGCCAGATGTGAGGCCACTCCATATGCCCCCTGTGTCCAGCCTGCAGTGCTGTGGCACTGAGACCAGATGTGATGGGATGAAGTGTCACACCTGGGAGAGGGATCTCTGTGGATGGATTACCACGACAGAATGTTTAAGACCAGGCTTGACTTCTGCTCCCCCCACATGTAGTCTCAGTTAAGAGCTCAAAAAAATTACATTTGGTCATCCCAGGTTAGTGGGGAATCATTCCTGGGCTTATCTACAAGTCCCAGTTTGGCTTTTGGAAGGATTTGGGTTCACCTGGAGTGGTTATGATGGACACTAATCAGAATACAGAGGGGGTTTACCTGAATGCAAGGGAAGAACAAACAGAGTTCCATCTGTGTCTGTCCCTGTGGCCCCTGCCCTGACTGCCTGTGTAGGACCCTCCAGCCTTGCAGAGCCAGAGCCCAGGATAAATACAAGTGAGCCCAGGATAAATACAAGTGCCTGCTCTCACTGAGGGCAGTGGACACCCGTTTTCCTGGGTTCCCATGTTGGGAAAGGGTGTGATGAAGTCCAGCATGACCTTTATGGTTCCACAATGTCCCCATTTCTTGAACCCAGCGTGGGCTCACGGGGAGCAGACGTGGTGGTGCTTGGCTGTGGCAACCGGTGTTTCCAGGCTCTGGTGTCAGGGCTGGGCTGTGCTGAAGCCACTGTGGTGTGGTGCAGCTCAATCCCTGCTGTGCCCTGACCTGGAGAGGAGGCTGGTTTGGAAGGGGAGGGCGTGCAGGCCTTTTGCCCCCCCCCCAACATCCGCTGAGCTGTCAGCATTTCCCTAGAGGCACATCACATTGTTCCTGTGGGAGTCTCCGACAGTGGCCCACATACTGGGAGCTGCCAGGGCACAGGGAGCTGGCACCGGGATGCCACACATCCAGGGCTCAGCCTCTCAGCCCTGCCTGACCTTGATTTACTGTAGCATCATTTGTAACTGATTTTACATAATTTTTTTTACACTGAGGAGCTGAACTGCTGCTGCTCCGTATCTCCTCCTCCTCAGTTTCATTTTGACATCACCACGTTCTCACTGGAGGTGTGATGATGTCACCTGGCTGCCCTGACACTGCTGGGTCTATTCCTAGGCATAGAGGGGTCACCTTGCTGTGACAGGTCATCTCGTCACTTGTTACAGTGCCTTGGCCCCCCTCTGACTCAAAGGATTTTGCTTTGGTTGTGATTTTTATTAGATTAGTGCTTGGTGCTGGGGAGATTGCTCACAGTGATAAGTTACTTCAAGGAAGAGCCACCTCTAGACATGTTCTGAGTTTGTGTTACAGCTACATATTGCCAATATTCTTTAGATTCCTAGTTTTATAATTTTTTCAGGATGCTATGGAATATAAAAATTCTTCTGATTGTAAATGCAGTTTACCACCATTTCCCCCCACCTTTTTTTTCCATTCCAATAGCATTCTCCCCCAAATCACCTAAACCAAGATCCAAACAACATTAAGAAATCACTGCCCATCTTTGCAGATATAATTTTAAAAAACCACCAAACTCACATTTTAGAATCATAGAATCCTAGAAGGGTTTGGGTGGGAATGATGACCTTAAAGATCATCTCGTTCCAACCTCCTGCCATGGGCAGGGACACCTTCCACTAGACCAGGTTGCTCCAAGCCCTGTCCAACCTGACCTTGAGCACTTGCAGGGACACAGCATCCACAGTTCCTCTGTGCAAACCCTGCCTATTTCAATAGTAAGAAACACTGCAACATTATAATAATCCCCAGATAATAATGCTCGTGATCTCTCCCCTGTTGGCACCCACAGCGTGGCACTTCTCCCGCCCAGGTCCCTCACACCTTGGAGAGGAGGGTGATGCTCACCAGCTGACAGGGAGTGGGAAGTCCACAGCCCCAGGGAGCAATTTCCCAGGAAGGTCAGCCAGGTGCTCCACTCACGAGGCTGCAGGAACCTTTCTCACCAAATCCAAGTGAAACAGTGCTCGGGCTGCCCCACAGCACCCAGTATTTTGTTATTCCTAAAAGAGCCAGCTCCCCCTCGTTCCCATCCAGCAGGTGCAGGGTCACATTTATTGGGGAGCACTGTGCTTGCCTCTGCCTGCCAGATCCAGCTGCTCCTGCAGCTTCCCCGCCGGCGCACAGCCTGGTGCTGGCAGGGAGGCAGCTCTGCTCTCTTGTGCCGTGCAAAATGTCCTCTGCCTCCCGGGCAGAGCAGGCATCCAAGGAGTCTCTAAGCAGGCATCTGAGCAAGAATCTCTTCCTGCTGGGCTTCTCCTCTGTCCTTCAGGCAGCCCTGGGATGGGTGGCAGTCCTGGGATGGATGGCAGCCCCATCCCCAGCTGCCCAACAGACCCTGAGCACACCAACCTCCCTTTGGCACCCTGCACCTGGGCCCTCTCCACAGCTGGAGGCAGGGCTGCCATTTCCAGGCTCGCCCCTCCCAGGCTGCTCTGTTTTCATTCCCAGGCCTGGGAGCCAGGAGAGGAATAAGCCGAGGTCAGAGCAAAGGCCTGGACCCATCCCCATGGCTCAGCTGCGGCGGCTGAAAGAGCGGCTCACTCTGAGGAGGTGCCTGTGCCCGTGAAAGACACACACCTCAGCTGTGTTTGCCAGCTAAAAATAAAGCACCCGGCTCCCCTCATGAGGAAGTATTTACTTTGGGGAAAAAAAAAAGTACTGTGTACAGTTCTGGCTAGAGAAACAATGTGAATGCCCCCGGTCTTGGCCTGAGTCAGCACAGAGTATTGGGAAAATTATTTCTTCCTGTGCCTCAGTTTCCCCAGGAGAAATGAGCCCTCTTGGGCCAGAGGGATGCTCAGCTGCTCAGGAGGGCTGGGGCTGTTTTCATTGCAGTGAGTGGAGCTGGAGCTCTAAGTGCAGGATGGGGCTCATGTTTGCTTGGTGCAACAAGACATAAGACGAAATGCTCAGCCCAGGGAAGCACCATCAGCATTTTAGCAACTGCTTTTCTCCCATTTTTCAACCAGAAATGATCAGAAAAATTCCTAGCAAAATATTTCCAGGAGAAAAAAGAGCAAAATCTGTCAGTCAGAGCATTTCCCATCATCTTCTTATGGTTCTTTTATTATGAGCAATACAGCTGATGCTGTTTTCAGCCCAGTGTCTTCCTGGTGCCTATTTCTAAGGTATGCTCTGTGCCCCTGGCATGAGGGGCAAGAGGAAGAGGGAAGTTCGAGGAATCTAGCTCCTCTTTCTCCTCGCAGCATTAGCAGAGGGAGCCTGCTGTGGTTTAACATATCCCCCGCAAAAGCTGCTTTCATCCTACACCTAAATACCATGAGGAGTGAACTTCCTAAAGCCCTGGAGAAGTCTAAATATAGAAGCCAATCAAGGGCTGACTTCCCAGAGATGAGAAGTACCAAGAACAGTTTCTTGATCAAAAGTTGTAAGAGTCCATATTGAAATAAAACGTCTGTTTTGGTGCTGAAGCCTGTGCAGGAGGAGTAGTTGCAGAGGTGGGCTGTAAGCCGTGTGCTGTGGTGGCCACAGCAGTGGCACGGGTGGACACTGGGGGGCCATGGGCTGCCCAGGGAGATGGACTTGAGGAATCGTGGTGTTCAGAGGAAATTCTTCCCTGTGAGGGTGGTGAGACCCTGGCACCGGCTGCCCAGAGAAGCTGTGGCTGCGCCATCCCTGGAAGTGTTCAAGGCCAGGTTTGATGGGGCTTGGAGAAATCTGGTCTAGTGGAAGGTGTCCCTGCCCATGGCAGGGGGATTGGAACAAGATGGTTTTTAAGGTCCTTCTAATCCAAACCATTCCATGTTTCTATGATCTCTGGAGCGCTTGATAGGAAGTCTCTGGTGTCATGGCAGGATTACATCCCATCCTGTATGTCACAGTTTCTGATCCCAGTAGGTCCCAATTGCTTTGTCCTGTGCACATCCACTTCCTGGTCCAGCTGAGCATTTTTGTCAGAAGACCAAAAATTCCCTTAGAACAAAATACAACTTGTAGAAAATTAGAAAGACACTTCAAAGGGGAAAGAGCAGCAGAGTGCTCAGATAAAACCCAAACCCCACTTTTGCTCATCTCAAAAAAGGGATCCTCCTTTGTGCAGCAGAAGGAACCACCCAGGGCTGGAAGAAAAGGCGAGGGATGGGTGAGTGCCACAGGAATGGCACTGCTGCTGGTGGCAGCTGGGGAACCCACAGCCATGCCATGGGGTGACTCCAGTGGGGGACAGGAGAACTCTGATCCTGACCTGGCTGGGCACAGTGGCTGTGTCCCACAGCCAGCAGCAGCTGGAGCACAGGCGGAGCGAGCGACGTGGCCTGTCTGTGTGTACAAGGGAGGTGACCTTGAGGGACAGCTCGATACGGCTGGCCCCAAACATCCAGCTCTGCTGTCCCAGGGATGAGGGTGACAGTGGCCCTTCCAGCCAGCAGCAGGAAATTAGTTTAACGTGCGCCTCTGTACTGGGGCGGGGAGATGCTGTGGTTGGGAGATACAGAAGGGAACGCTTTCATGTGGGAAGTGCAAGGAGAGGCGAGGGCAGAGGGTCTGCTCCCGGGCAGAGAGCAGAACACAGCCATTATCAGGCAGGGCTCTGCTGGCAGGAAGCGGCTTTTGACTCACAGGAAGCTGAATTCGGCTGGTATCGGCCCCTCGCGCGAGGGCCGGGGCAGTGTTTTATCTGCCGTTGAGCACGGCAGATGGGGAAGCAGTCAGCACTCCCTCCCATCCCACTCCTGCTCCAGCAGTCCCGGTCTGATGGTCCTCCAGCACAACCCCCTTGGAGAAGGGATGCTTCCCCACAGAGCCATGAAGCGGGGTAGCTTCCTGGGCCCCAGGAGAACTGCCAGTCCCACTGGAGAAGGCAGATACTGCCCTGCCACCCAGTGCAAGGGCAGAGCCAAGACCCTCCATGCTGCTGAGCCCAGAACGGGCAGTTTCCAGTTCTTCTGGCAGTGTCTACCCCAGTCAGTCTGAAGAGGAGCTGGGAGCATGCAGGCTTTGGAGAGCTCTGTTTAAGTGCTCCCAGATTCTCCCAAACCCAAGTCCAAGTTGGGGAAGGGCTTGCAGGGTTGAGAAGTCCTGTGCATGAAGCCTGCTGTCATCCCTTGGCCTCCCTGGAGCTGCCTGGGTTGGGAGTCTGGTTTCGCTGGGGTGGTGGCAGCTCACCAGGGCTTGGGGTGGAGGTCACCGCGGGCAGCACGGGCTGGATCAGGTGGCAGCTGCTGGCCAAGGATCTGCTGCCCCACAGAAAACAGGGCTAGCTCATCAGTGCTGCAGTTTGGCTATGAAAAATCTCCCATTATGGCAGGTTTCACACCCAGGCTGGGCTGCTGAGCAATGGCCACAGGGGCTGGTGGAGACACAGCGGGTTGCTGGGAGCAGAGGGAGCTGGGTGGGTGGAGGAGGCCAGTCATGGAGATGTGTGGGTGCTGCTGCCAGGCTCCAAGGCAGGACTGGGCTGTGTAGGAGCGATGGCAGGGCTGTGTGGGAGCATGGCAGAGCTATGGGAGCCATGGCAGGACTGTGGGAGCCATGGCAGGTTGTGTGGGAGCCACAGCAGGTCCATGTGGGAACAAGGCAGGTCCATGTGGGAGCACGGCAGGGCCCTAGGAGCATGGGAGGGCTTTGTGAGCCATGGCAGGTCCTTGAGGGAGCCGTGGCAGGTCCATGTGGGAGCCACGGCAGCTCCATGTGGGAACATGCCAGGTCCATGGGGGAGCCGTGGCAAGTCCGTGTGGGAGCCTGACAGGGCTGTGGGAGGCAGGGCAGGTCCGTGTGGGAGCCTGACACGGCTGCGGGACTCAGCGCAGGTCCGTGTGGGGGTGTGGCGGGGCTGTGGAAGCGCGGCAGGGCTGCAGTGGGGCTCGAGAAGTGAGCAGAGCTCCGGCGGGATGGCGGTGCCTGGGGGTGGTAGG
>VXBC01011591.1:171408-192830 GCA_013399945.1 Ploceus nigricollis
TCGGCGCTGCCAGCGCCATGGCCGGTGCCTGGGAAGCGCTGCCCGGCCCGTGGCGCACCCGGGACAGCGCTGCCTGAAATGGCTGTCGCCGCCCGGGGCCGGGCTCGGGGAGGCGACCTCGGCCCGCAGAGGCGCCTCCCGGCACTGATCCGCGGGTGCTGGAGGCGGCCGGGGTCGGCGGGATGGAGCAGGGACAGAGGAGGTGCAGGGGCAGCGAGGCCCAGGAGAGTGGTCCTAGGGCAGAGGGTCCCGGGGGTAAGGGTGCTCAGAAATGTGGAACTAGAGGAGGTGGGGAAGACAAAGGACACTGGGGAGGAAAAAGACCTGATGGAGAAGAGCAGCTGAGAGGAGAGAGTGCTCAGCTCTGGGAAGGTGGGGAGGATGAGAGGAAAGGCGGGGTAAGAACTGTGGGGCACAGTACACAGAGGGAAGGAGAGATTGGGAAGGGGGAGAGACAGACCGGTGCTGGGCAAATACAGGGAAAAGGAGGATGGCTGGAAGGTGGTAGAGGGACTCCTCAGCACGTGAAATGCCACCCGCTTCCAAGCACCTCTGTCAGGGCTGAGCTTTGCTCCTGAAATCTTTTACTTCTTGTGGGGGCAGGTGACTTCTAATAAAGCCCCAACACCAGGACAGGGTAAAAGCATCCCTTCTTCCCATTCTGCTTCCCAGCTGAATTTTTATTGCTATTTAAACCTGAGGGGTTTTAAGCCTTTCTGAGATATTATGGGCTCTGACTCATGCCTTGAATACTGGTGAGCAATGCTGGGTGTGGAAGGAGGAACCCGAGGGGCGTGGGCCCCTCGGAGAGGTACTTTACGGCACACGTGTCCTCTTAAATCCTAGGTCAACATTTGGATATATTGCCAGATATAAACCTCCCTAATCCTGGAGGCACTGACTTGATACAGCTTCTTATACCCAGTGGCTTTGATACTGCTTGCATCTCACCTGCTTCCCAAAGCTAAATAATCATCACGGGGAGAGCAGTCACAAGGCTGAGGAGGGGATGGAGGATCGCTGCAAGGAGTCAGGGGAGGATCGCTGCAGGGAGTGGGATGCTGAGGAGGCAGCTCCGGCATCCGGCATCCAGCCGGGGTGGAGAGGAGAGGAGAGCGCTGCTGGGTGTGCAGGGAGGCTGTAGCAATGCCCAGACCCTGAGGTTACCTTCACTGCATTCCTTCTGAAACTGGGGAGGAAACAGGGACCTGCTGGCCGTGCAGGGAGGAGGATATTAGCTGGTTGGAAACAATGATTTGCATACAGGGTTGGTTACAGCCTTAATTTTGAGGGCTCTGCTTGTTAGATCTGACTGTGCTTTTCCCCTGCTGCATTTTCCTTTGTCCTGTTTCTGTAATTATCCTCATTTCAACCCTGCTCTGAGGATTATTGGTCAGTAGGAAGCCTCCTAATGCCCGCTCCTCCTTGGCAGGGGAATACCCATGCCCTCGATTAAACTGAAACTCTCTGAACGGTGACAGAAGAAATTAGATCTATATTCCTCAAAGACACTCCCTGGGGCGAAGTTTCCCGACCCCCACCACGCAGCCCTGCCACCCTGCCCCTTGTGTTCGCTCTCAATATTCTCTTTGTTACAGCCACCTTCAGACCCGGCTTGGGGCCCCCCGGGGAGGGGAGAGGTGGTTTGTGTTGGAAAATCCTCGTGCCCGTGTCCCGGGTGAGCTCAGCGACCGTCCCGCTGCAGCGTGTGCCCAGGACAGGCAGTCTCTGTTCCCAAATTGGGGTGAGGAGCCAACTCTAATAGGCAGAGCTGTACATTAAATGACTGCTCCTCTGAGATGTTGGGTAGCTTTAGCAGAAGGTGGGCCCACTAAGCGATTGATTTTTGAGAGGCCCTTCACTGGTGGCTTAAAGAACAGCATTTATTCAATCTATAGACTGTGTAAGATACACAGAGCCCAACCAAGGACAACACAAATGCAGGTTAGGAGACTGGCTGTTCCCTTTGCATGCAGACCCCTGCCAGACCCTGCCCACAGCTCCTGCCCACAGCTCCCTGCCAGCTTCTGCCTGCCCTCAGGGGTGTGTGAATGCAGGTGAAAAAGGTAGTTTGCAGGTAATTTAGATGTGCAGGTTGCTGCTTAGCAGCCTGGTGGGTACCCACTGGACAGCATCCATGCATTCCTTTTGGAAAGCAGCCCTTAAAGGGATGTAATATATATGCATATACATATATATATAGATATATAGATATAATATTGAATTTTTTTTTTGTCTATGCAAAAATGGCATTTTTTCAAGGAGCACGCTAAGTGACCTCCCAAAGCCTGGCCTTTTGTCAGTCCCCCCTGCCATTACAGTAGCCACTGACCACCTCCCACTAGCCCTTCCTGCCCTAGTGCTTTGTGCCAGGTGCCAATAGCAGCTGCCGGGTCCCAGAGGCTGCCTCCCCTTCCCACGGCATACCCTGCCAGTGTGAGCTGACACCGTTGGTGCCAGTCAGCTCGGAGGAGCACTGCTCCCCACACTTCCCACTCCCATCAGTCTGTCACCACTGTCGTGTGGCAGAATTACTGCCTCCTGCTCTCCAGCACATCCGAACACACAAAGAGCTGTGCTGCTGCTGCCAGCGCTCAGCTGCTCTGCGTCTGTGAGAGGGAGGGAGCCTTGGAAAGGTCAGTGCAGGGAAGGAGGGGATGCTGGCTCCTTCCTTTAGGGGCTGTATCCTGGCATCACAGTGAAACCTTGTCCTGCTGGCTGATCCATGTCCACAGGGACTGCAGCCAGCAAGAGTACCTCACATCTCAGGGCTTCCCAGGATGGTTTAGCACCATGTGCAGGTCCAAAGAGCTTCCCCCGCCTGTTCCCCGCCTAGCAAAACCATCCCACATTACGGAAATTGAATTTCTTGATCAGTTGTGACTCCACTCTGGACTCTTCCCTTGTTTTTATTCCTGGCCCAATTTCATTGCCAGCTTTAGCAGCACGACAGCAGCAGCCGCCACTGCCCTGGCTACAGCAGGATCCTCCCTGAAGCGATGTTTAATTTATCCCCCACATCCCCCGTGCCCAAGGCAGCCCGAGGCGGGAGCACAGCCACTCTGCCCCCTCCAACCACATTAGCCCCGGGCCGATCTCGTCACCCCTGTCACCCATCGCTGACACTAACTCAACTTGCCTGCACTGTTGTAGGGGGCAGATGGACTGTCGGAGCCCGAGGGCATCTCTCTCAAACGCGTGGCTGTGGTGGAAGATTTCTTTGACATCATCTACTCGATGCATGTGGAAAGCTCGTCGGAGCCGGGCAAAGCACCCAAACATGCCGGGCAGAAGAAAACCTACCGAGCGGTGAGAGTCCCCCCGTGCCCCGGGCAGGGCGGGCACCGGAGCCGAGGGGCTGCGGGAGGGAGAGTCCCTCGGGAATGGGGATGACAGGGCAGGTAGAAGCAGAGCCACTGGCGGGAGGCAGAGGCGAGGCAGAGCCCAGTGTGCCTGTGCGGGGAGGCGTGAGGAAGGAGGGGTTTAAAGGCAGAGCAGCTGTGCTCGGGGATGGGAATCCGGGCTGCAGCGGCTGCTGGGAGAGGAGAGAGCAGGGGAATCGTACAAAGACACTGTGCATGTCTGAAGGGAAAAGGAAGAGAAATCTTCAGTATTAGTGATGGATGAGAGAATGTTTGTCCGGTCCCTTGCATGCTCTGGGTCATCTGCCTCCCTGTTTCCCTCAGCCTTGTGTTGGCCTTGAAGGTCAGGAGCAGCCAGATAGGGGGACTGGGGCATGGCCGTGGCCTTTCCCTCCTCTCCTGCCCATCCTGCGTTTCCTCAGTTACAAAATGGAGGCAGGCACCAAGCTAAGTCTTGTCTTGGTTCCTTGGTTCTATGGATGCCAAGAACCAGCTCTATCCACCCTGCAACACCACTCTAGTTAGGTCAGGAATAATTTAGCTTGAAGTGTGCTTCTCCAGGGAGCTTGCTGTTTCTCCTGACTCTGCACAGCCCTTCGATGCAAATGTTTGGGCTCTCCTTTTACAAGAAGAGCTGAATTTACTGTCCAGAACCAAGCTATTCCCTTGAATCCCACAGCCCTAAGGACCAGGTCGCTTAGAGACAGAAGTGGCTTGCTGGCAGCTCATCTCTCTGGTGTATACAATGTCACAGAGAGGTCTTTGCAGGCTGCCCTCATCTCCGTGATGATGCCTGAGGTTCTGCACAGCTCAGTGTGCTGCCAGAGTCAGCACAGCATTGGAGTCTGTCCTGCCTGCCTGTGTCCGTGCTCCATCCATGCTGTGGTGCTGGCAGTGCTGGTGAGGCAGCCCAGTGCCCTGCAGCCTCTCACATGTGGTGGGAGACCCCAGGGAGCAGGGCTCTGCACACAGAGCTCATGGGATCGCTCCCTGCCCTCAGCACTCCAGTCCTGCCCCGGTGGCAGAGCGTGGGGCCGGGGGCTGGGGCACGCACTGACCCTCCCTGGCTGGGGCCAAGTGACCTTTCTATGGTCCGGGGGGGCAGCCCCAGAAGCGTGACCACAATTCAAAAACTTTCTGCTCATTTCCCCAGCAGACCACTCCAACCCTTCCCTAATTCCTTCAATTCATCTCTCTGGAGGACTAATCTGTGCCCTGCACAGCCCCAGGGGAGCAGGCTGGATCCGTCTGTTTTCCCAGGCCTGCTCACAGCAGTCAGAGAGCTTCACGCTCCACCCCTCATCTCCCTCTTGAGCTGAGATCATCACATTAGCAGCGTGTATCCCCTCCTGACCTGGCAGGACGCTGCTGGCTGGGCTGCCCAGCCTGGCTCCTGCCCTCAGTCCTGCCCTTGCTGCCCAGAGTGCCTTTGTAGCCTGAGCTGGAAGGTGAAATGGTGCAGAGCACACGCCACGCCTGGCACGGGTGCACAAAGGGACGCTGCTGGGTGGCCATTTGGGAGGCTCCAGGGTCCCCTGCCTCCTTCTCCCTGCTCCTTTTCCCCACCACTTCTGATTAGAGACACTGGAGAGTTTGCCCTTGTCCATGACCTCCGGAGGAAGGCAATCAGAAAGGGAGTTTGGATGGGAGATAACTCATCAAGGAAGCTGTCTGCTCTGCAGAGCATCAAATCAGCTGAGAAATAACAACTGTATCACTAAAATTAGCCGAACATTTGCAGCAGAGACTGTGGGCTTGCTGGAGCCAAAGAGGCAGGGAGACGGCTGAGCCCGGCAGGCAGCACGCAGGGACAGTTCCCTGCCTGCGACACCCCACCACGGCTGCCACCAGCAATTTCCAGGCCCCTCATTTCAGCGTTTCTGCGGGAATCCCTTGTGCTCATGCATCGATAAATACTGCACCGAGGCAAAGACTGAGCTGGCATCCGCTCGGCCACAACAGAGCTCGCTGGGGCTTCAGCTGAATAGGAGGAGAATCCCATGAGGACCAGGCACTGCAGCCTCCATTTGAGCGCTGGGACAAGGTCCCCGCCTGAACTTTCCACCCATCTGGCATTCTGTGCCTGTGAAAGCCCGGGCTCTGCTGCCGCGCAGTGGAGATGGATGCGGCTCCCTCCCACCGCAGAGCCGGGCACGGCGCTGCCTTAGCCCTGATCCAGCAAAGCCTCTGCCCCTGCCCCGCTGCTCCGCTTCTAGAACAGCACCCCCTCAGGGTAGAAAAATGGGTGGAATTTAGGTATTTTTGTAGTTAATGTGGACTTTGAGAATTTAGGAATTGTTAGCTATGTAGGGTAGGAGGACGATGCCCACCAGCCAGAGGAGGGGGATCAGGACATCCTGGGCTGTCCTCCCAGCTCAGCCCCGTCACCAGCCCTCACCCACGAGGTGTCTGATTGCAGCCCCACTTCCCGTCCTGAGCCCCACTTCTGCCGGGCTCGCAGCCCCGAGGACTGGCACAAACAATTGAATTTCTGTCTGCTTTATGACCCCACTTGTAAGTGCTGTGACCCCTGTGGGGGTCACGGCCCCTGGTTTGGGAACCGCCGTGCTCGGACAAGTCACTTAGACCAAACAGGATGGGTGATTAACCATAGGAGCCAGCCCAAAGTAAGAGGTGGGCTCTCCACCTTTTAATGCCTTCCAATTAAGACCAGATGTCTTCCTGGATGATGTTTTAGGCAAACCACAGGCCACTGGGCTGCAGGAGAACCTGGGTGAAGTTTTGTGACTTGTGCTACACAGGTCAGACTCCAAGGTTTGATGGTCTTTTTTGGCCTTAAAGAACTTTGTCTACATTAAAATTGACTCATTCCTTCTCCAAATAACCTAGTCTTGATCTTTAGAAATACCGTAAAATTACTGCTGGCAGGAATTAATTGCAATAACAGGGATTGCCAGACACCTTCTGTGGGTGCTTAGGCCTGGATCTAGTGTTTAACTTCAAGCATTCAAGTTTTAAATATTTATCCTTAGCTTTTCCTCATCTGTAAAATACATATCCTACAAAGGTTCAGGAGACTTAATTCATTACTGTTTGGAAAAATGTTTTCAATTCCCTAGATAAAATATGTCACAGAAGTGCAAAGTATTATTAACAGTAATTGATTGTCATTGTGGGAAAAAGTGACCTGCCCTTACAAAAGATTAATGGATTCTTCAGGTTAGTGGTGTGATGGTAATTAACAATGCAAACAGAGCTGACGAGTCCTTACTTTCACATTTGTTTCTTACACGTTCATAGCTTTGCTCTTGCCACACTCCAAGGGGGAACGGGGAGGAGTTTCTGGGAAGGCATGGGTGTGCAGGGATACCAAAGGTCTGTTCATTTGTGTCTTGGTGCCTCACTGGCACACCAGTTACCCTCCCAAAGTGTTCCTCCACCAATAGCTGCTCTGGAGGGAGGGATTTAGGGCTGGAGGGGACAACGTGTGGCTCCGAGTTGTGCCCGTGGTCCCTGCGCTCTCCACCCGTTCTCCCTCTCCCAGGACATACAGCTCTCTGTTGTTTCCCCAGATTGCAGAGACCTATGCTTTCCTCCCGAGAGAAGCTGTGACCAGGTTCCTGATGAGTTGCACTGAGTGCCAGAAGAGGATGCATTTCAACTCCAACGGCCTGGAGCCCAAAGGTAAAGGCGAGTGGCTTCTGCCAGCAGGGCTGACTCTGCGTTTTGCACCAGGACAGTGCCACCAATAGCTGCCAGACACTGTCCTGCCCAGGAGATACATCGTAACCTAAGGGTTTTCCTAACCTGGGATATTTTTCATCTTATAGCCAAGCTGAAGGAATTGCTTAAACCTGCTTCTTACAGCTTAGGGAGCAGAAGCAGCCTGGCTTTCTTTCTGAGCTTCCCAGTGCCTCCCAAAACATGGGTCAGAAGTACCACAGATATGGCTGCAATCATCCACCATGTGAGGGTGAAAACCTCAAAAGTCTTAAAAAAATAACCTCAGGTTTTTCCCCAGAACTGGTAATATTGTATTTAAAGACACAGAATATGTCTGAATAGCTGAAGTTTCTGATAAAGAAGCAATTTACCCGTAATTAATAGATAAGCACGTGATCCTGAGTTAGATAATGGCAAGTGTTTTGGCAATCACATTTACACTGTGCCCGTGTACACACACAATTAGTGTGGCCACTGAGGTGGTTGACTCTTTATAATTCTTTTGTGGACAGATCCAATCTGCAGCTTCTTGGGTCTAAGAGAGAGCAGGAGCGGGAAGAAGATGGGACCAGGTTCTCTTCCAGAGTAGCTGGTTACATTTTTGTGTCGTTGTTTTCTGACTTACAAACTTGTTTTCATGAGCAAGTGCAAAGCAAGTGCAGTGATGTTGATTTCAGCCATTAAAATTGCTTGTTTTAAAAAAACCTTAAGCAAACTGCAGGGAGTTGGTCTGTTTCAAAAGTGGCAAGGCAAAATGGCTCATTTGGCAGCTCTTTTCAGGAAGGGAAGCAGAATTTAAGGAACAAAAAGTGCAACAATAGAGAATTTCTATTCAGTATTAAATTCTATCAAGTATAAATTCTATTCTATTTCAGTATTAAATAAATACTGATTGCCAACTGTTTACTGCTGGGAGCAGAGCTATGGACATCCCAGAGGTTTTGTGTGAGTGGATTATGTGCCATCTATCCAAAGGTAGTGACTGAAATGCTTTGTACTCATTATATTTTTTAAAAACTCTCAAAAACTCTCCCACATAGCTCCATGTGAATTCTATTAGTTGAAGCTCCATTACCACAGCACTTTCCACTCTGCCAGCTAAGGGCCTGATCCCTCTTTCCAATTACATCCAGAAGATTTTGGCCTTGCTGGGAGCAAACCTGACCTTCACACGGATTGCACTGCATCCATCACGGGCGTCCCTCCGAGCAGCAGCCAGCTCCTGGACAGGAAGGGTGATGGCATGAGTCAGGCCAACAGGGATGTCACTTGTTGGCTTCACCCACACCAGGACATCTTCCTAAATGCCTGGCCGTAGCTGAGCTGCCAGTTCCAGAGCTTGGGATCCTGTTTCAGGAGGCAGCTGATGAAAAGGGTTGTTCCTTCACAGATTCACAGACTGGGTTTGGAAGGAACCTTAAAGTCAATCTCATCCCAACCCCTTGCAGGGACACCTTCCATTAGATCAGGTTGCTCAAAGCCCTGTCCAACCTGATCTTCCTTCAGGGGCTTGCACCCACCCACCATCCTGCATCTCCTGTGCCTCTCCCAGCAACACACACCCATCCCAGTTCAGAGGCAGCTCAGGGAACACCTGGTTCTGGATATCCCTCCCAGTGTGGTCCTGGCTGTGGGAACCATGATCAAGGCTGACATCCATCTGTCCTGAACAAATTTATAAATTAATATCTGTTATTTATTATTTTCATAAAGGTTCTCCCGTTAGCAGTTCTTTTAAAAACAAATCAATCAGGAATACAAAGGATCCCACAGGTAAAAGGTCTTATTTAACCACCATGAATGAAAGGACAGAAGTGCTTCTCTGCCTGAATAGCACCTAAATAGTGACTAAGTACATGTGAAAATGCATTGAGTAGATTAGATAAGGTTACTTTTCCCGGGGAAGGGTGTCTGATTTCACTAACACGTATTCAGGAATTTATCAGGAGCAAATCACCTAAAAAACCCCTGGGGTCATAGAAGAATTACTGAGGTGTATGCACGTGCATATACACATAGAGGCACCTACAGGTAAAGTTTAACTCAGTAAGATGACAAAATTTGAGCCATTCCCATCTCTTTCTACTTCTCTTGTCTGTGAAAGAAATCTGAACACATTTAATTTGTGATCACAAAAATCCCTAATTAAACATATCTGACATCAGACCCTGCAGGGCACCCACATCATTCATAAAAGCAAATTGTCTTGCTTGTGGGAAAGTTTAAGTGTCACTGGGCTTCACTGGGATCTCTTTACAGTGTTATTAAATTAGGAGTAATTCTGGTGGAGTGGTAAAAATGTGGAGCTAGGATCAAAACCATTTCTGCCTGTTCCATCTGTGTGTCCAGCATGTGAGGCATGTGATAGAGATAACTGAAAAATGAGCTAAAGGGTTCCAGGAGCTTCCTCTTGTGACATAGGATGTGAGGATTTTTCCCATGGAGCCCCCCAGGCCTTCTAAAACAAAGGTTTTCTTTCTTTCCCAGAAAACTTAGAAAAAGGAAAAAAAAAAAAAAAGTTTGGTTTCTTGGGCTCAAGCCCTTATGTGGTGCAGTTGCACAAATTCACATTAAATTTGTGGCCTCTAATGGGATTGTTCCAAATTTACATCAGAATGGTTTCAGGCAGAATCTAAGCACTAAAAGATCACTTACCTCCCTCTTCCTCCCCATCTGAAGTTTCTGAGCTGCTCCTGTTCAGCTTCATTCATCTCTGCAGCGCTGAGCAGTGGAGTGGGGAATGGCAGGAGAGCAACTTATCATCCTCAGAGATCCCAAACACTCACCTCATCCGTGCTGTGCTTCAGCAGAGAGCAGCTCTATCCGTGTTACTCTTAGCAAATGCTTCCCCAAACTCTCAGGGACTCAGCCAGCTGGGGAAGGTGGCAGGTTTTGTTCCTGTGAAAAGCTCCCCTTGCACTGGGATTTTAGCATCTTTTCATCACAGCACAACATCTGTGCACAGCACAATAAAGGTTTATTTTGGGTGTTATAGGGACATATACGTGCTCCTAATCTGTAGGTCAAAGCGTGACAGAGACTGCTGACATAGAGCCATGAGAAAAGATGGAGGAATCAGTTTACAAGGTTCCTAAAAGCTTTGGACCTTCATATTCGGGCAAGTTGATGGCTTGAGTGGCACTAGCCACCCTTCCCTGCACCCACAGGCAGGAATGCTCTATCTGCCCAGGAATGGACTAGATGAACCTGAGAAAAAAGCATTGTATTTCCATGGACCCAGTCAATGTCTTGATAGAGAAGATTTGCAAAGACCTTTGTGATGTTTAAGTCAATTACAGGCAGTTTTGGGGTCAGGTAATTTCTTAATCAGGCATGATAGATGTGTTTCCAGAGGTGTGGAGCATCTTCAGGTCTGCTGAGTTCCAACACGATTTTTTTACACTCAGCATTTCTGAGAAGCAGGCCCATTAGGATTGGGTTGATGGCTTTTCTGAGGTGCTGTAAAACATTTTGTGAAGGCTCTTTTTCAAGGGGCTCTGTCACACATGCCTGTGAAACCAGTGACCCCAGAAAATGCAAGCCAGCCAGGGAGATTCAGAACCAGGAATGGAAACCTCCCACCATAAGTTCACCTTCAGCTCCTGGGAATCCTTCTTCCCCCATTGCTGCTTAAGGTCTCTGTCCAGTGGGTACCACACATCCCTTCAGCGTGTGCTGGAAGGCTGGATTAATTCTCCAGACTTGCATCTGCCTGTGCTGAAGGCAAAGAAATCTTGCTTGTAGCCATTGGCCATCCCTGTGGACAATGGCAGCTTTTCTCCTGGACAAACCCACTGTGTGAGCCTGCAAATTCAGTGTCAGAACAGATCATTCCAGCAGCCTTCATGTTCTGTGTCCTGCAGGATCCATAGTGGTGGTGGCAGAGCAGAAAGATCTTTGAGAATTCTGAGAAATCCCTGAGAATTTGCTTTGTGGACTCAACCTGGCCAGAGTGATTTGCAGGAGCATCCAAACCTGGAGCCATCTCTAGAGCTCAATGTGATGCAGCCAGAGGAATCAACAGGAGCAATTTAAATTAAAGATCTCTAAAATTAAGTGTGTGTTTTAATGAGGATGTTAAAAATAATCTTCATCATCAGATAGAGATACTTAATACGTTGCCTTAATGTTAACTCCTACCTGAGGGAATCCCAGCAAAATTGGCAAGACTTTGCAATGCTGAAACAAGCTGCAAATAGATCCTTGTTCATCACCCCCTGCATAAATCCCATGTGCATGGAATTTCCGAGGCTTCAGCAAGACTCAATTTCTTCCTCAAGTTTGGGGGACACTGAAAAATTATACATTATGTGTCATTTTTTTCACAGGTGACAGCAATGCTTTTTTTCTTTCTTTCTTTTTTTTTTTTTTCCCAAGACAACATCTGTTTTGTAATTATGTTCTTGGTGGGGTCATGTTCTTAGAGGAACCTTCTCTCAGCGGGTGGCTCTTGCCAGGGATTTGAAGTTCTCCTGAATACCCCTGAGTAACACTTACAAGAACATACCTGCAGGTCCCTCATCTAAACAAAGCTTTTCCTCTGTTCTTCAGAGAGTGAGCCACCTTCCTCCTTGGTTTCTGGGATCATTGACTACAACATGCCCCTCACCTCAACCTACCTGAAGCAGATGAAGCTGCGGGTGATGAATTCCCAGGAGCAGGTGAGTGACGCGCCAGGATCTGCCTGTGCCGAGGGGCTGAACGGAGCAACGGGGAGGGGCACTTTGATTCCAGGAGGATGTTTTTGGGAATGGCTGGTTTGTCTGAGCTGGTCAGGCTCTGACCAAGCACAGCAAGTTGGGAGGCAGTGTATCCTGGATCTCCTGGAAGCTGAGCTGCTTCAGAGTTGTGCCAGCAGAGAGAGGCAGAGATGGGGCTGATTAAGTTATTGCTTGTAACCATCTGCTTGTTCTTTAGAGATACAGTACTTCTAAGAAATTGTTTTAAAAATATATATGGCAAGTAGTAATTTGTTTATCTCCCACTGATGTCTGGGAGCTTTAGCAGATGGGGTCTGAAGCCCAGACCTGGCCTTGGTTGCTCTGGGGCTCTCTTAAACTGCTCAGCAACTTGAGGGGGTTCAGCTGCAGCCGCTCCGCTCCCACGTCAAAGTGGGACACGGCTCTGTTGTTTGGTGACAGTGTTAAGCCACTGGATTTTGCTTTGGGGATGTATGGGGCACCCTGCCACAGGATTATACCCAGGCTGTGCAATTTTCTGAAGTTCTGCAGCTGCAGAATTAGCTATGGGAACCTCTGTGCACCATGGAAACAGTCTATAAAAAGAAAAGTATGTTTTACTTGCTCCCCACAATCTGCACTGGAAGCCAGTGCTGGAATTTCTTTCCAGCACACTGAAACCTGAACCTGATTTCACACATTGCTGCCAGTGGCAAGATGTGACAGCATTTGCATGGTGCTGTGGTGGAAAACATTGCTGGAAGCCTGAGCACCCAATGGGGGCTTTTATCCAGCAGCTTCCTAGAGGGATGTGGGTTAGAGCATCACTGCCAGGGTGTAAAGTGCCAAGTGTGGGTTTGCTGGAGGGATACTGAGCTCCTCCATCACTTCTGTTGTGAAACCTTCTTGCTGGAGGACAAAATGGCATCTGGTGGGAAGCACTTCTGCATCTGAGAGCTTTTTCCTTTGCACTTGTTTGACACTTGAGTGACTTTCAGGATTTGTTTCAGGTTTTGAAAGGTTAAAGGCTGATGTGCCAGGTTTTGTGCTCATGATGAGTCAGGCAGTAGAACTGTGGACAATGTGGGGGGCAGCTGGGCTGAACTGAACTGAGCTGTGCACATGGAGTGGATGGATGTACCCCTTTGTGCCACCTGATTGCTACTTTGGGACCATTTTTGGGTAAATAGGCCAACATGTTCCAACCACCTTTGGGTTGTGCACTGTTTGCTGGGTCTTGGTGCAGCTCCTGGCAGAGTGGCATTGGTGTGGCAGACCCTGCAATCCTTTTCTTCAGCAAGGTCAAGGACTCAGAGCCATGAAAGCTGGCTGTACTTTTCAGCATTTGAGGTGGTTGCTTCAAGTTTAGTTTGCTGCATGCAGAGGACCGAGTGGTTTGACTTGTAGCCATTTATGCATTTTCAACCAGTTCCTCTTGGCTCTGAAGCTGCTTAAGGGAAGTGTGCTACAAAGCTTCATTAAACTCCTGTATCCAGTTTATACAGGTAGCAA
Source organism: Ploceus nigricollis (assembly GCA_013399945.1). Classification (NCBI taxonomy): domain Eukaryota; kingdom Metazoa; phylum Chordata; class Aves; order Passeriformes; family Ploceidae; genus Ploceus; species Ploceus nigricollis. Next base: position 184,646 of record VXBC01011591.1, read on the forward strand.
ACTGACCTTGCAGTTTGATCTTACTCCCAGGATAGCAAACCACCCAGAAGCTGGGAGGCTTCAGTAGTGGATCTTGAGTTTTTGAGCTGCCTGCTTAGGGATGCTTGTTTTGAGAACTTTGGTTGGTAATTTAGAGTTCATACCCTGAATTTTGGTGCAGCAGTTTGCACTGGAACTGTCACTAGATCGATACAACGTGCTGCTAACATGAATACTCCTGAAGCTTGCAGAGATTGGAATAGAAGCGTATGTCATGCGGGAACAAAAAGGGACCAGCTGAGGCAACCAGCAGTTGTTGGTTTAGATCATAAATCAAATGGTTTGATGTTATTCCCTGCCTCTAAAGTTTTCCTTCTCCTGTGCTCCTGTCGTTACACTGCAGCGCAGCTTTCGAAGCTTTTCAAGCCGTAGCAGCCAAGGGAAAAACCTGTTTGGAAGAAGTAAAAATTGCTGTTCACTGTGTTACTGAAACTGATTCCTGAGAGCAAAGTAAAAAAAGGATCAGTCCTATTGCTCAGACTTCTGAAGCGTTGAAATTTTCCATCATGACAAAAGTCTGGAGAGGATTCAGATGGTTGGACCTGCTGGGGAAAATCCAGCAGGATTTGAGTGCAGTCCTTCTGACATGGGACATTCTCTGGCTTCCCCTGGGGAATCAATATAATTATTTAGGTTGAAAAGATCTTCTGGATGATTGAGTCCAACCATTCCCAGCACTGCCAAACCCACCACTAAACCATGTCCCCAAGTGCCACACTGACATGGCTTAAATCCCTCCAGGGATGGTGGCCAGCCTGTTCCAGGGCTGGACAACCCCTTTGGTGAAGAAATTTTTCCTGATTCAACTTAAACCTCCCCTGGTGTAACTTAAATGAAGACAAGTGCCACACTCCTGAGGCAGCTGTGGCTGGACCTGGAGCTGCTGATGCTGAGGCTACCTGAAGATAATGTGTGTAATAATGCAAATAAGAGGGGTCAGATCCTTCCACGAGCATTCCCCTGCTAATTTTATTCTGCATACTTTGCACTGGAAAGAAAACAGTGCCATCCTTTTTTCCTGGAGGAGCCTGGCAGTCTGTGTGGAGCATGGTCCGTGGAACAGGGGTTGTGTGACACAGGCTGCTGCTGTCCCTGCCCCAGGGTTAGGGTTAGGGTTGCACAGTTCAGGTGTTGCAGCTTTTGGAGTTCCAGGTGTTTGCCAACTGAAAGAGCCCTCTAAAGACAGCAGAAATAATTCTGACTTTTATGCAAATGCAAAACAGGCAGAAAATGCAACCTGCTTTTAAAATTTGCTCTACGCAGATATCCCCTGCAAGGGTTTTATCTACCAGCATATCCAGGCTGCTCTCACTGAGTGCTGCCATTGTGCCACTCTGCTGCCTTCCTCTCACTAACATTTGATGGTGTTAATAAACACCATCAGAAATAAATTAAGCAATGGACTCGTGTTTCCCTTGGCTTTGGCCAAAAGCAATTATTTGTATGCAGCAGCACCAGGAGAAACTCACTTCACTTGGGGTAACAATGAGTGAATTTATGCCAAAGTGGCCTTTTAACTTCATTATTCAGGAGGAAAAAAAAAGTGCGTGTAAGTGTAATCTATTAGTGCTGCTAAGCACATCAGTATTAGGGCACCAGTGTCTCCAGAAGGAAGCACAGCCAGAAGAATCTTAAAGAAAGCATTTTATCCCTGCTTAGGGACAAAAAACTGTCAGGAGAGAAGCTCTTTACGTGGTTGCTCACAAAATGAAGAGTTCCCACAGAATATATTTCTATATATTTTTTGGAGTCAGAACATCTGTTCTGGGACAGTGGAAAACAGCATAGACCCATGTTGCTTATACTGGGTTCAGTAGGACATGCAGGTTCTTTGGGGGTGGAAATCTTCCTTTATCCCCATTTTTTTTACCAGTTCTCATATGTGTGAAAAATCAGGCCCCTTACCCTTTCCAGAGTGCTGAATTAGCCCCATTTCATGGTATCTTCCAAGGCATTAAAGCATCTCTGAACTCCTGACCTTCCCAATCTAGCAGCAAAAAGGAATTAATAGAAGATATTTGATATTTATCTATAATGATCCTTCCACCTCATTTTCAAATGCTAAATATTAGCATTTTAAAATGATTGGTTATTCTATTGCAGTCATTTTTCAGACAATCTTTTCTGTGTTACTCAGCCTCAGCCTTGGATTTATTTTTTATGCCGCTGTTGGGCAGGGTTTCCACTGGTGATGGGAGGAATAGAAAGATTTTGAGAGGACAAATCCAGCACTGAAATGCCAGGCTCTCTCTCTCTGCTCCAGAGTTGTTGCTGCTACCTTGGCAGGAACAGTCCAGGGCCGAGTAACCAGGTTTAAATGATACAGAAATGTTTTCAAAGATTGCTTCAGTGGCTGCTGGCAGAAGGTCACGCAATCAGTGAATGGCAGGAGCTGCTCTTGGATGGGAAATAAGAAGAGTGTTTTCCTTGTTGCTATGGCTTTGCTGCACTGACTTGTAAGTGTTTGAGAGGGACAGAGCCTTGTCCTGCACCATCACACATCCCATCCATCCAGTAATTTCCCTGTAAGCCTGGAGTGTGTGATGGTGCGTGGATGTGAGGTGGTTTTCAGAGCACTATTTCAAGCAATGTTTTAGCTCAGACAGCTGGATAATCCTGGAAGGGGGGTGCAGGGGCTTAAATCCCACCGATGTGCATGGAGTTGGTCTTGTCTGGTGCTGGTGAGGATCAAGCCTCTGCAGGATTTGAGAGCTCACAGAGCCTCATGGCCAGAGGCTGGTTGGCAAAGTGAATTCCTCCTCCTTTTTCCCTGGCCTACCCATTACTGTGCTTGCTCACTTCAGTGTCTCAGAGGCTCTGAGAGCAGCTAAGATGCATCTTCCCCTGGCAGCTCACTCGCTTCCTTCTGCTTTGGAGCCATCTCCAGCCAGTCCTGGGGGTGCAGAAGGCAGGGAGGGGAGCCTGCAGCCGCAGAGAAGGCACACTAGGTTTTTAATTTCAGTCTGGAAGTTCAGTAGTGAAAATTGCAGACATCCTATTCTACATAGTCCAGAGACCAGGAGCAAATTTGGCAGAGCTGGCAGCTGCTGGATGAGCCCTGGGTCCTGGATTTAGCTGAGTGTTTCATGAAGGCATCCTGAAGAAACGCTGTGTGTGTTCACAGAGGTGAGGAAGGCAGAAGCAGGCAGTACTTGAAAGGAAGTGGGATGATGTGTTTGCATCACGTGAGGATGATAAGGTACTTCCCAGTCCATTAAAGAGGGTGTTAAACATCTCTAGATCAACTTGACTTGAGCTCTAGATAGCTCTCATTCAAGAGGCTTTGTATGGTTTGGGAAGATCTTTGTTTCCTGCTGCTGATTTTTAAGTTAATTTTTGAGCATTAGAGAAGTTCCCTAAACGCACCCTGAGGCACAGAAGGGATCACCGGCCGTAGGCACAGGGAGACACCGAGTTAGGAACAGATTTCCTCGCTGCTCGGCGGGCTCGGCTGCACAGCCCTCTAGTGGGGACAGAGCTTCTGCCGCCGGGAGCCGGCTTTGCCTGGGAAACTTCGGATCTGCTCTTAACCACAGAGTTAGTCCAGGCAAAGCCAGGTCCAGCTGTCACACCAGTGTTCTTTACTGCCAAAGATGCTTTAGCAAAACTTTCATCCTTGGCCTAAAGGCTCATGAGATGCAGGAGGTCAGATGACCGATCCATTTAGCCTGGTTTCACCCTGGTGTGAATGGGTGGCTTTCAGTGAAGCGCAACTCATTTTTTTTACTGGGAATTAACTCTGGCATTCCCAGCTAGTAAAAACTCGGCAGCTTTTATTTCCTGCTGTGGGGATCTGTCAGTACTTTTCCCAGTGCTCCAGGTGAGCTCTGTGTTTGTTCAGTATGACGTGTGCTGCAAGCAAACAGTATGAGACCAACGTGGGCTGGCTGGGGTCAGTCCTGCCACTGTAGCTCTTGTCTTCCAGTGAGAAGTGATGCCAAGGCTCTGACTCTTTGCTGTTTTGGGGCTAATCATGCTGTTTTCTATAAGAAAGGAGGTGGCATTGCCTGTTTCTAGGGGTGCTGGGGACAATCCACCCCCGTGAAGTACTTAGGTGTATTTAGTTGCTCCATGTGACAGCTCCAGTCCGTTCTCATGCACCAGTGGTCCCTTCCCCACTCTCTCTTCACTTCCCTATGGTGTTGTGCAGCTCAGCTAAGGTCCTGGAGAAGTGGCTGGGGGATGTTTAGAAGGTTCTCTGGCTCTTGATGGGGCTGTGGTTGTCATGCAGATCCACCCATGGGAAATTGGGACTGATCATGCTCCACCACACACACCTATCCTGGTGCCTGTTATCTGGTATCAGAAGCCTGCTACAGCCAAGCTGCACGAGCTTGTGTCTGGGAACACTGAATAAACAGGGCCAGAAGCCACACTACCTCTCTTTAATTCCTCATTTCTTCCCAGTACATTCCCTGTTTGGTAAGGAGAGCTACTGCCTATTCCCTTGTGTGTTAACCAGCATCAAAGGCAGCTGTTCCCAGTAGAACTGGAAACAAGGTTTTGGTTCAGGGCCTGTAAAGTGGGGCTGAGAAATATTTCCAGGGGAAAAAGTAAAGATATCAGCCTCAGAGTGAGGAAAACACTATTGCAACAGCCACGGAGTAGTCTCATGGATCCAGTTGGATCTGTCCTGTTCCTGTGGAAAGCTGTGCATGGTGCACTGTTCTGCATCATCTCAAAGCTCAGGTGCTGATGTGCTGTACATTGACTTTGATCAAGTCACACAAATGGCTGTTTCTTAATTGCCTTCTCCCTTTAAAAAGGGGATAATACCTTAGAGAGACTTCTGAGGTCTTGCTCACTAATAAAGCTCTTCAAGAGCTTGGATGGCAACTACTTTGAGAGTGCAAACTGTTATTAATGATTTCCGTTATTACAGAAGATGAAGCTGTGTGGTTCAGCTTTTTAACCTTGAATTGTGTGCTTGCTTTTGTTTCTGCTGCTGTTCAACCTGCACGGGCAGGTTTGCACCTTGTCTGCTTGCACACACCCCTCAGACCCACACCAGGAGTTGTGTGTGCTCAGAAGGAGCTGAGGAGTCACTTTTACTCACAAGGATGGATTCTGAATCGTGTGGAATGCTTGAGAATGGCCAAAAATGGGTTTAGTGGGGGTCCTGTATATGGTTACTGAATTCTGATTTAGAGGGCCAAGAGATAAGCTGTGAGGGCTGTCCTCACTGTATAGAGCAGTGCAGACATTGCTGCTGGGGCTGTGGATTTGGGCAGTGGAAAGGAATGTTAGGGGATATTTGACTGTCAGGGACCTGTCCCGTCAAACACCCATTCCCTGTACTCCAGAAGAAGAAAATTCTATCCACAGAAACAACTCCTTTCCTGCTCCTGTATTTGGCAGTGACTGGTGTACCCTGTGAAGTACAGAGCTGTATATTTCCTTTCCTTCTGTTGGTCTTGGCTCCTGGGAGGAGAAAACCCTTTTTATTCATGCCCATGCCAGATGCTAACTACTGCTGCTTCTAAGGAAGGAGTGATCAGGACGAAGTGGGAATACAGCCCTTAGCCCACAAGGAACCTGGTCTATAATGAAGTTTCCCAAACCTTTACCCTCCATTTTTTCCCTGAGTCTGCTCTGGATGGCAGATAAGGTACAGTGTGGATAAAAGCTGTGTCTGCCCCTCATGCCATGCCCTCCTTCAGTCCCTCCTGCCCGTTTCTTTCCTGGCCTCGCCCCCGAGAGAATCGCATTTCACTGCTTATTCCTCAGCAGGGTTTGATGGTCACGGAGGACCCAATGCAGGAGGTCCCGTTTGTTATTTAACCTACTTTTCTGAGGCACAAGAACATCAAGTGACTCGCACAAGGTCATCCATGAGCCAGTGACTCCTCTGGCGTGATGGCCAGAGCCTGCAGTCCCTGCTCCCACCACTAGATCCCTGTGCCCACAATCCATAGCACCACAACCATTCAATTAAGCTCCTGCAGGGCCTTAAATGTCGTGTATTCCTGGGCTTGACAGCAGTCCTGGCATTCTTGTGGAGCTTTGCCTCAGGAAATGACAACATTTGAGGTCAGGTCATTGTTAGCGATGCCCTTGGAAGCATCACTGCCTGATGCTCGGGCAGGCTCTGTGGTGTGGGTGCTATCACAGCTGGGACATGGCTCCTCCCAGGACCTGCAGCTCGGCTCTGGCAGCATCCAGCAGGACCCTGCTGGACCAACACAGTGGGACAGGGAGCCCCAAGCTCTCTGCACGGGCAGATCTGTGTCCATGCGAGGGGGCTGGCAGGTACCAGAGGTAATGAACACATTGTGAAGAGAGAGGGAAGGAAGTGACTTATAAATAATATATTTGATGTATATTATATATATGATATAGTAAGAGCAGCACTGGTTTGTTATGGTGTGCGTTTTTTTTAATGTGTAATCTCGTAAGGCACTTACCCCTGTTCCTGACAACTCGATAAATTATTATTACCAATTCTATATCTAATTGCCAGTTATTTCCCCCTAGACAATTTGAATCCGAAAAATACCCACTAGAAAGGCGCTTGGTGGGCTGATTCCCAGAGCCTCCCTGGCTGTTTCTGGAGGCAGCCCCTCTTCCGCTGGTGAGCCCCACTTCTGCCAGCCTCGTGACCCCGTGCGCTGGCACAAACAATTGCATTTCTGTCGGGCTCATGACCCCACTTGTAACGGCGGTGACCCCCCTTGGGGTCAGGACCCCTCTCCTGTGCAGGGAACAGCTCCTGCCCAGCAGCTCTTGCTGCATGGCTCTTCCTCCCTCACTCCCTGTGTGGACCCGGCTGTTCCACACTAAGTTTGCCGATGTGAAATTTAGGTTAATCCATTTCCAAAGTGGATTAAGCTAACCCACACAAAGGCACTTAGTATAAAATAAGAGTGTCCACATGGTGAGGCAGCACGGAATAGTGACTGTGCTTCAAACTCGCATCCTGGCCAGTTTGTGTCCTCTGCAAGCTCACCAAATGGAGGGACAGGCACTTCAGTCCCAGGGGATGTGCTCTCTCAAATGGCTTTAAGCCGATCTAGCTTGAAGCCAAAGGAAGTGCAAGGAGTAAACAAAGCCCAGCAATGGGAAGGGGTTAAAGCCCGCTCCGCTGAGGTTCTCGGCAAGGCTCCTGTTCACCTTAAATGGTCAGGATTTTATTTTAGCTTCAGGGAGGAGCAGCAGCCATGGAGCTGGGAGTGCAGAGAAGTCCCTGTGGCTGGGGGCTCAGAGCCCGCTGGCCTCCCAGCCATCCGCCTCCTGAGGAAGGCCCCCAGGGCTCCCACGCTTGCATTTCAGCCTCTGGCTCCGGGACCAGCCTGGAGAGATGGAAATGTAGTAGTGAGTGATGCCCATTTTCACCTCTGGCCTCAGATCATCCTGAGCCACCCTCTTGCCTTGCCTCTTCCCCGGCAGTGAGGTGGTTAACGCTGGAACAGATAACATCATAATTGGACATCCGCACTAACAAGCCATAAACCCAAACCTGGCAGTTCCCATCCTGGCTCTGGCACCATTTCTGGTACCAGCCTATTGCAGGCTCAACACTGAACTGCTACACTTGGTTTATTTCATAAACCATTTCCTTTGTAACCATTAAATAGTGAAACATGATGTGGGCTGGGGAGGGGGATGCTGCAATGCTGGCACCCATCACTGTGGTGGGGATCACCATCCCATCATGGTGATCCCAAACTGAGATAGAGGTCATTGACCCACTGCCCTCAGAGCCCAGCCTCGGAGCCTGTAGCAGCCTGGGGGATGCCGGGACCCCCAGCGCTGCCCTGCCAGAGCTGGGCCGCAGCATTCCCATCCTCCCCGGGATCTGGCAGCCGGTGCCCTGCCCAGAGCTGTGCTGGACAAGCCGCTGGTTTCCCAACAGCCCTGCCCCAGCGTTCGGAGGCTGCGGCGGTGGGTGATGGTGCTGCCGGCAGCGCGGGGTCCTTCTGCTCCCGCGGAGCGAGGGAGAATCCTCAGGAACAAAAGGATTCGGCACCGCGGCACCCACCGCGAGGGGAAGGGGCTGCGGGACCCACCGCGCCCGGGGCTCGCTGCACGGGTGGACCCAGGGACGGAGCTCCCGGGGCCGCACCGAGCCGGGCGGGCAGAGGGTCCCCGGGCAGGGCCGTGACGAGAGGCAGCCCCCGGTGCTGTGCCGAGCGGAGGGTCCCCGGAT
>VXBC01011591.1:193475-234171 GCA_013399945.1 Ploceus nigricollis
AACCGCGTCCCACCGGGGTCCCGTGGCCGTCGGGGAGGGTGGGGACAGGGGGACCCCCGGCCGCTCAGCCCACAGCGCTGCTCCTCTTGGCTACCGCCTCCAAAACCGGGTCCGTCCCCCCCCGACACTCGCTTCCCGGTGCTGGGGGAAGAGCAAAGTGCCCTTTCACACCGCGCGGTATCAGTCACCGTCCCCACCTCGCATGGAAAAGCAAACGCCTGTGAGCAAGTTCACGTGCGGGGGAGGCAGGTGCGGGGTTCCGGGGTGGTGGTGGGAGTCGTGCAGCCCGGTCCCCCCTGCCCCGCGTTCAGCACCTCCCCGCTGAACAGCAGGAACGGGGCAGCGGCTCCGGGAAGGGGCTGCGGGGCCGCCCCCCGCCCTGGCAGCTCCCCGCGCCTCGGGGCTCTGGGAATGCTCGGGGGGTTCCCAGAAGAGCTCTTTGAGAAGGGGGAGGGGGCGAAGAGGATGAGCTTCCCTTCCTCTTCCATTTGCCGTTTGCCGTTAAAATTAACTGTTTTGCCCGTTTTCGGGAACTAGGAAATTACTCGGGTTTTGCCGGGTCCCGTAGAAATCAGCAGCAATCGCGGTAAATAAGGACGTAAGTGACCTGACAAAGAGCGCCGGGGATGTTCTCTTTGGTGTGGGAATTGTACACACGAGTAGGCAGCGCAGTCACAGCTCACCGCCGCCACAGCCCGCGTACACCCGTGTGCTGTGAGGCTTCTCGCGTCTTTGAAGCGATGTCCACCACAGTATTTGTGGCTGCAGTACCAATCTTTGACCCGGAGTGTTTTATCTTCCATTAGTAAGCCTTTCTCTGCGTGGAACTGGTTAAGTTAGGGTCAAATCTGGTTCAATACCTTCTTGGCATGCTCAGAGGGCTGGGTTTAAACAGTGGCTGAGACGGAGATGAGGCTGCCTTCCTGAGAGCTCGTCCCTGCGCCGCTGCCGGGGGTCACGGTGCGAGGAGCTCTGCCCTGGCCAGGTTTGGCAGGTCTGGGGGCTGCCTGTGCCGGGCAGGTCGTGCAGGGCACCGGCGTGGCAGTGGAGCAGCTCTGGGGGCTGGCAGTCACGCGTTGCCTTTTGTTGATTCTAAAAACACGGCTGGTTCTGGTGGGAAGCTGAGCGTGGCTGTGTGCTGGGGAGGTTGCACGGCACACAGCCTCGGTTCCTGCTCCGCGGAAGGAAATCCCATTGGGACAGTAGGCTGTGGCGTGAAAGGACATGCTTTAAAATAAAAGGACTTAAAGAGAGAAAATAAACCGTCCTGAGACTCAGAGCTTGGAATATTAAACGTGAGGCACAGCATGTAAATGACTGGAGAGAGATTGCAAGGCAGTCCCCGAGAAACTGAGCCTGGCTGTAAAATAAGCAGGTTACCGATAGTCTTGCATATATTTACGAGGTTATAAGAGTAGCTTCCCCCCCTGCCCTCCTCCAGCCCGTGCTGTGGGAGGTTGTTCTCCAGGTGGAAGAGCTTTGGTGAAGAAACATTGTCTAGCAATTGCAGCCTTGCAGTCTGGGGGGCTTGATTAGGTTCCTGGATCTGCTAGCAACTCGCTGTGTTCTTGGACCAGCCAGGGTGGCTGTCAGTACCCGGGGTTTCCAGCTTTATAATTCAAGGAGTAGTTTTCTAACTCGCAGCGAAGTTGGGAAGCTCAGCGGACACTTGCAGGCACAGTGCTTGAAGATCGTGAATGGAAAGTGGGACAGAAATGTGGAGTGTGAGCCCTGCACATGTGAGTGTCTGCTTCTGCTGGGTAGAAAATATTGGCTGTGAATGTCTGTAGAGCAGCTGTGAATGTTGGACTGTAGATAAGGAGAGAAGCAAGGATTTTGTTTTCCAAACCCTGAGTGGTGCTGGGAACCCTGCTCCGATGTTTGGGTGTGCCCTGTGAGTGCAGCAGCAGGATCTGACTTCCCCTTGCAGAGAGGAGCTCTGCTGCCTGACCCTTGATCGCTCAGTCCCTTGAACATTGGAAACAAAGCGATGGGACTTTACTGCGGGGTGAGGAGATCTCTCCGGAGAGCTGGGAAAGGCAGGAAGGAGGAGGGCGGCAGCAGCAGTGCTGGGGTTCAGGGTTTGGCTCTGGGCTGGCTGCTTGGGGCGCCACTGGCACTTCCATCTGTGCCACGAGTGGTGTGGAACTGGGGAAAAGGCAGCAGGTCCTGAGACAGGCACTGGTAATGGATTGCATTCTGTTTTCTAATGAAAGTTTCATTTGAAGTTTGTTTACAGGAAAGAAGAAATTAGCAGAGGGAATTCTCCTGAGAACCCAGAGAGGAAAAAGAATGAGCTGCCTGACTTGCAAGCCAAAAGAGGGTGGAAGGGTAGATTACATTTACCGTATTGCTCCGAGTCGTGGCTGTTGCTGCTGTTGAGAAACGCTTCCTTGTTTGGCTGGATGGGGAGCCCACTGCAAGGCTCAGCCTTCAGCCAGGTTACTGGCATCCAGGGAGATTCAGAGCTCCCACCTAGCCAGAAATTTTGATCCTGCTCTGGTGTCCTGTGCTTTGAGGCTGGATTTGTTCTGTGCTGTGCTGCTGTCTCTCTGCTCCTGGCTGTGGCTGGGCAGCCAGTGCTCTGGACACTGCTGCTGGGGCCTCCTGTCCCTGGGATTGTCCCTGGTATGAGGAGGCAGTGCCAGCAGTTCATGGGCAGTACTTGGAGGTCACAGTGTTCAGCCTTTGGTCTCCGAGGGGTGTGCTGAGGCAGGAGTTTGCTGGTGGCCTCTGGTGTCCCTACAAGCAGTGAGGAATGCAGCCAAGGGCTAGTGCAGGATGCCAGAGCGGGAGCGATGGGGACAGCCAGAGCCACTCTTGAGGCTGGGGCTTTTCTCTTTCTTTAGTAAAGAGGCACAAAGGTGTGAGGAGTTCCTGGGGCACTGTGGTGTGGGCAGAGCCGGGTGGCTGCCCAGACTCAGCAGGCAGTGGATGCTCTCTCCACAGTTCCCACTGCCAGGAGGGGTTCTCCTGCTGCCACCTGCATGTTTGGCTTTGCATTCTGTTGGGGTGGGCTGTGCAGTGGGAGCTGTGAGATGCTGGGAAGTTCATCCTGTTGGCATTTTGGCCAAGGATATTAGTGCTGGAAAGCAGAAAGCTCTGGCTGGAAAGCAGGGGGTGACTTTCTGCTGGTGGCTGAATCCTGGACTGGTGAACGTGTGACAGCCTTGTTTAACTTGAGTCATTTATAGCTTATCAGTTTCTGGTTTGATAGCCAGAGTATTTCTAATAATAGGCGAATGTTATTGCACCTCGAGAGAATTGTACACATTTATAAAGCACTTTACATCGCATGTGCATGCGAGGCATCCTTCGTGTCACTGCTTCTCCCCCATGTGTGAGTGCACGGAGAACGTGACGCCTCCTGGGTTGTGGTTTGGCTGCTGAGGCTGCATGTCCTCTGCACCTGAGCCTGAGCAACCTGAAAACATCGTGGGTCGCTCCCCGGGCTCCTCCTCCTCACCGGACAGGTGAGAGACTGTGGGCAGCAAGGACCTTGGCATTTGCATTTGTCTCTTAAGCCTGACAGTAATCTTGAGTAAGCCTTGTGAAGAAGGCCAGATATTAGGGTGGCTGCTTCCCTGCAAATGCTTACAATAAAGAGACTATTTATAGTTTGCAACAGGGAGACCTTTGCAGTTCTGTTCCTGTACGTACAAGATGGAGTTTCTGGAGAGGCAAGATTGCTTTGTGGCTGGTGTGGCAGTGGAGCTGTGCTGAGCCAGGGACAATGTGCCTGTCCCTACCTTCTGCCCTCCTGCTCAGCTCCACCTGGGCACAGGGGGGCCGCTCAGGGACACCTGGTGGGTCTGGGGTCAGGGTGTCCCTGTGGGGGGCATGCATGGGGCTGCCGAGCCCTGTCCGTCTGTCCATCAGTCCGTCCCTTGGTGCGTGCAGGGTTTCACAAGCCGTAAATTCCAGGAAACTCCCCAGGAGGCACATGGAGGGAGCGGGCTGGGGCCAGCACGAGCCCTGAGCCAGCAGATGTGTCTGCAGGGACAAGGAGCTGGGAGGAAAAGCACAAACCTGTCTTTAAAGACATTTGTTTGTTCACAATAAAAAACTATCAGCCAGCGGCAGCCAGACAGGGCCGTTTTTATGAGGAGCAGGCGTAGGTTGGAGGGGTGCTGCCAATTATTGCTTACACGGAAAGGGAGCGGGGATTGTATTTTATCTCAGGACCAGGGGGAGGGTAAAAAAAACAAGAGCAGAGAGGTTTACAAGCCTTTGAAATGTTTCAGTCAAAGGAAAGCAGAGTTGAAAGCGGTTCTGGAAACATTTTTGGTGTTCCCCTGCACCCCAGGGCTGTCTGTGCCCCTGGCTTTGGGAGGGGAGCAGGGAGAGGAAGGCAGATAAAGGGATCACCAGCAGGACCGTGTCCATACGGGAACACGTATCTGCTTCCTCCCAAGCTTTGCATTGGGAGAGTTCAGCCTGGGGAGGTCCCACAGCCCCTCCTCTCATTCAGGATCTCAGTGCTGCCTTTATGATGATGGTTTTGAAATCCTGTGGCTGACCTTTCCGGCACTGGAAGCAATCCAAGGGCTGTGTCTCGAAGTACTGTAAAGGTTAGTGAGAAGGGAGAGAGGGAGAGAGAAAATGTCCTTTGAGCTGCAGAAGTGGGAGAGAGGAATGTCATCTATGCCATCGTCAGGGAACAGGCGGCTGGCTGGGGTCCCTGGCCTGAGCTGGGGTGTCCTTGTCTCACTGGGGACCTCACTCCCCCAGCCCCTTCCCAAGGTGTGTGCTGTCATTTTTGATCAGGGTACAGAGGCAATACCCCTCTGGAGAGGTCTGGAGGAGCCTCCTCTGCAGCATTAGGCAGTGCAGATCTTTGGGGATCCATACCTGTGTCCAGATATGCCCCAGAAGCTGCTCCTGCTGCTGCCAGTGCTCTGGTGATTCCTTGTGTAGCAGATGATTTGATCTTAGAAAAGTCCAGGTTGTTTTATGGAGCCGTTTCTTGCCTGTCCTCAGCTCCCCCACACCACTGCCTCGCCAGGAGCACGCTGGGGTGGATGGAGATTAAAGGGTAAACTCCAGGGCTCAGCCATCCGCTCCTACAGGATGTGAGCTCTTTCTAATTGTCCTCAATTAGAGACAGTGCCATTGCTCAGGCAAGTCTTCAGGCAGGAAGCAGAGCCCTGGTCCCCGCTGGGGTAGCCACCTCGCCCTGCACAGGGAAGGGCTGCTTGCTGTGGCCTTGGGAAGCCCAAGGGGCCAGCAGGGCTTCTCAGGGCGGGGAACAGGAGCTGCCCACCCAGTTGTTTTTAGGAAGGAGTGTGGTGAGGAGATGTTAAAGCCAGAGAAAGGAGAAAAGGAAATAGCTCCGTGAGTTAACCCTTTCCTGCTTGCCTCCAGGATGAGACATCGGTGAGCAGCGAGGACTTTGATATGAACGACTCCACATGGATCTCAGCTGACCAGCACCTGAACTCCAGCCTGAGCCCCAGCCAGGACGAGAGCATGCGCAGCCCGCAGAACCTGCACGGCCACGAGGACGGTGAGTCCCCCGGCAGGCGGGAAGAGCCCCACGCCTCTGCCACAGGATGTTTTTGTGACTGATTAAACATTAACCAGTCCTTTCTGATCAGGTGTCCCACCTGTGGGATGGATTTCATATCAGCTCAGAGCTGGCTTCCAGTCCTTCCAATTTAGCCTCTGGGTTCCTGCTCAGCCAGGGCCCTGTCCAGCTCGTAGCTGATGGTCCTTCTGCCTGGAGCTGTCTCCCAGCTCCTCCAGAAAGAGGTCACTAAATCCCCTTCTAAGGGGAGGACTCTGTTCCCCACATTCTCTTCCCAGGTGATGAGGAGAGCTCTGTTAGTTCTGAACACAAGGAGGATGCCAAGGTTTTGCAGCAGTCACAGGTTTCTGTGTTTGGAAAGATGCACCTTTGACAGGTCTTGCATCCCCCAGGCAAGAAATTGTGAATAATCTGCAGCAGCCACAGCGATGTTGTGCGGGGTGAACGTGGGTGTCTCGTCCCTCAGGGCGGGCGGTTGGAAGGGCTGAAAGCAGCACACGTGGGCTGGGTGGGAGGAAGAGTTTTGTGAAGAGTGGTGGTGTGCTGCGTCTGTGAAACATGCAAACTTAAAATACAAGAGCAAGTAAATAAGTGGTAGAAGTACGAGTTCAGGTCAGAGTTCATTGCTGTGATGCTTGGGAGGATTTGGTGGTTGGACTGTTACTGGCTTTTGCTCCAGAGGTTGAATCCCTGCCTGGCTGCTGCTGGGAGTGCAGGAAGGAGCAGAGGAGTCTGAGGAACAACTGAGACTAGGTTGGTCCTGCTTTAAGAAAGGGGACTGGAAAACCACCCCTAAAGGAAGAAAAGGCTTTTGTGCTGGCAGGTCTCCCTGGGGTGGCTTTTAGCTGGTGTGTGGCCAGTGGCAGGGATGGTAGAGACAGAAAGGACAACAAGGACACTGCTCTCTTCAGTCCCAGGGACAGCAAGGCCTGCTCTTTTCAGTCCAGTGAGTTGTGGCATTTCAGTTTCCACAGTTCTGGGAAACTGCTGGTTTTCCCTAGCCAGCCCCAGCCCTGGAGCCAGGCAGCCTTGGTGAGGATGTGAAACCTGACTGCACAGCACTGCATCCCGGTGGTGGGATGGGCACTTCTGCTTGCCCAGGGCCCCAGGGGGCTGTGTCTTGGCAGAAGGAAGAATGTTTTGGTGGTGACACAGTTGCTCCCATAGAAGCTTTTGGCTCTTCAGGACTAGGCTGCAGCCTCCACCCCAACAAGCCCAGCCTCTCATCCCTGTGACCTGACTGGGTCTCTCTGTATCCCCTGAACTTTGCCATTCTCCCATTGGGACATTTCAGGCTTGTGACTTAGCCCTCACCAGTGAATTCCCAAGTCTCATTTACAATCTAGAATGACACAGTTTTGATCCCTTTGCTGAACACTATTATTCAACAGGACAGTAATTTAATAAGGGACTCACGTATTTAGGCAAATCAAGATGTTCTCACTAAATCTAAATCCTCTCTCTCTCTGCACCCTCTGAGGAATTGCTTCCAATTTTTCATGCCCTGTGGTTTTCCTTCAGAAGCAGGTGTCCTCTTTGGGGCTCTTCTTGGCTCCTTTAATTTCTTTTGTAAGGTTCAGTGATGAGAAATAAAGCAGAAATAGTCCCATAGGAATGCAAGTGTCCCTGGTTTCAGCATCAGCTGAACTGGGTAGACTTTGGTGGATCAGAAGTGATGGTGTCAAAAAAATAAGCAAGCCAAGCCCAGGGTGACAAATGAGACCCATACGAAAAAAAAAACAGGAATTGCAATTTTCACCAGGCTGTCACACTTCAGAAGCATTTTGTGGAGTGAGGTTTTGTGCCTATGGGAATGTCCATGATCTGTATCAGAGCTCTAAATACAGACTGATGCTGCTTCATGTCAGTCCCTCTGCTAAACCAATGCTCCCACCCAGGAATGGAGCACACACAAGAGTGGGAAGGGAAGAAGGACAATGGAGTAACCCAGGAGGGCAGTGGGTGGTTAAGGGAAAGGAGCATGGAGCAGAGGAGCATGTTGTGAGAGGAAAAGCAGATTACTGCTGTGGGGAAGGGAACGTGCACAATCAAAGTCTTGACCACTCTTCAGTTTCCTCTTCTCTCGACCTATGAAAGCTCTTTTTTTTTTTGGAAACAAATGTGTTTTCCGGGTTCACACGAGCTTGCTAAAGCTGTGCAAAAAATGTGAGTAACCAGCCCACATAAACTGTGGAGCCTCCTTGGAGCCCAGCTGGCCCAGCTGCCAGCACAGTGTGCCTGCACTGGGGCAGCCCAAGTACTCCCAAGCTCAAAGTCTGCCCACATCTCCTATGCTCAGTTGTCCCCTGTGGCCTGCAGGAGTCCTGCAGAGCTCCAGCCAGTGCTAATGTGAGCCCCACACATCCCCTGCAGCCAGGCTGGGCTCAGCTCCGAGCATCCTGGAGCTGCAGAGGGATCTGGTTGCACACCACGTCCTTCAGTTGGGAGCTTGTTCAGGACTGGATACTCTCCGCCTTCAGGAAAACCTTTTGAGTTACTAAATTGGTCCTGCCTGCTGCTGTTTGACGGGTGAGATGCTTGGAGTGTGTCTTCAGTGAAAGGCTTGCTAAAGTATAAAGTTTTAATGAAGAGTTGCCTAGTAGGAGAGCAGTATCATCTGACACGCTTGTTAAAAAAGTCTAGTTTAAAGGACCAAAGCACCAGCTCCAGGTCTTTTCAAGGCCTGGGAGTGGCAAGTGCTCTTCTGTGGCATAGAGTAGAGCTGTTTGAAATCCAGAGAGGTGGGAGAGCAGGGAATTGTTGTCCCATGCTTTGATAAACAGGTACCTGCTAAATCATCAGAGGCCTAAAAAGCAGCTGGGACAAAAGCCAACACCTTCATTGTCCTGGGTGCCCAGAAGCCTTGGCCCAGTACAGCCATGCTACAACTGGTGTCAGCCGTGGAACTGCAGGGAGAGTAAAATACACCTAAAGACCTGGGAGGGTCACGGACAGAGCAGGCACTGTCAGGAGAGCCGGGGTCCCTGCTGGGTCAGTGGGCACACGGGGGGACTTAGGACACACCGTCCAGCCCTGAGCAGCAGCACTGAACACACACACACTCGCTTCTTCCATTTTCCTTTGTTACTCATCCTGCGGGCCCCAGCACGGAAAACATGAAGCTCCCAGCAACATCCCTTCCCAGTCGGATGTTGCTCACAGCGTACGTGCCCGCAGGAAGCCGACGGCTGCCCAAAGCAGCAGCAAGATCAACACAAACTCTGCTGCTGAAGCGGAGCTATTGTGCCGGACATCCTGGAGGGACACATCTGCGGGAGCCAGCACACACTGGGAGCAAAGGGACCCTGAATACTGCGCCATCCTGCTGTCTGAGCCCGTCTCCATTCCTGAAGGCATCCCATGCCCAGTCCCAGCTGAGCGCAGGTCCCAGGCCCTGGCGCTGTGTTGCTGTGGCAGTTTGAGCCAGGCTCTGTCCATCTTCAGAGCCTGTCTGCTTCCACAGGCGAGCACTGCACTGCAAACCTCCCAGTTTGGTCTGGTGTGAGGGGTTGAGTGGGGTATCCCACCACAGGAGTGCTGGGTATTCCACCCCAGGCCTGCTGTGACTTTCTGGCCAGTGCAATGCCCTTGAAAGTAAAGCAGGAGTCAGACTCCAAACCTCAGTGTGTGACATGGCAAAGTGCTTGAACTCATGTAGAAGAGCCTCTGTCTCTTCTATAACAGGATCCACCTTGCCTTGTCCCTGTACATCCTGCTGTACATCCTGCTCCACTGCCCAGGAGCAGTGCTCAGCCCACAGGCAGGGCTTGCTGCTCCCCAGCCTCTTTTGAAGAGCAGGGAAAACTCCTGGGTGCATGGTGTGCTTACTCTGTGTGGGGACATGGGATTGCTTCATGGCACCATGTTGGACTGATCCCCTTCTGCTGAGATCCCCATGTGCCGTCCTCGCTTGACTGGCAGCGTCCCCGCTGAGTCTGTTCTGCCTGGAGCAGCAGTGGCTAATCCAGACCTTGGAGAAAGGACTTTCTTAACCTACTTAACTGCGAAGGCACACGCTTCTTGGAGGCATCCCTTGAGGCAGGTGACTGGGGAGGCTTCTGGATGTTGGGGACATTCCTCAGGAGTGCTACAAGGAGGGACCTCAAGGACATGTGGGCAAGCATTATTTCCAGATTCTGTCCCAGGGGCTGGTAGGGTGTGTCACTCCTCTGGACACCTTGCCTTGGGATGTCAGGGATGGCATAGAGCTGTCCCCAGCACAGCAGTCTCTCTGCTGGTATGGCACATGTCCCACAGCTCTGGGTCACACTGCTGGCACTTGATGCAATGCCCATGATGTGCTGCACATCACCAGCTCCCCTGAACCACCAGTCTAGCAGAGCTTTCTGGGGAGGAGCAGCCTCTTGCCAAGTGCTGACCAGAAGCCAGGCTCCATCCCCAAGTGATGTCCTACTCCACAGCCGCACTTCTGACAGCTGGCACCCGACCATGCGGCAGTGGTGCCCACCTCACTGTGCCCTCACAGAGTCACTGCTGCAGCATTGGGTGTCACACAGCTCCCAGGGCTTTCCTCAGCCAGCCTAGCGCTACTCCAGGTGAATACAAATACCCTTTGTAAGCCACAGGGGGAGCCCAGCAGACCATGGGCAGCTGTCTGTTGGCTGGCTAGTGCAGGAGGTGGCCTGTGAGCCCCAAGACACTTGCTTAGCCCAGGATGCAAAATCCTTACTCTTTCCAGGGCTTCTTGCACCAGTGTTGAATTTTGGCCCCCTAAAGCCTTAGCTCTAAACAAGACTAGGACCAGCTGCCAGGCCTTACTACAGCTAGACACAACCTTATCTCATTTTCATTAGGGATATATTTCCTCTTTCTCCAGGGTGTCCCCATGCCGTGCTGGCTCCGCAGCAGGAGTCAACAAACGTGTACCTGCCTCGCCTGAGCAGTCTGGGCTGGTGACTCCATTCCCGTCACCTCTTCCAGGGGAACATCTGCTCCTCCCAAGCAAAAGCCCTGGCCTGTGATAAACACCCTCCTTTTGATGTCCTTTGAAAGTTGTCCTTCCCTGCTGCCAGGCTAGGGAGTGCAGCAGGGACGCTGTGAGGCTGTGGTGGCTTTCCCAGCCTGGTACACTGAGCTCGGCTCCAGGTCTCTCATGGCTGGTGCAGGCACTGCCGAGTCAGTCGGTTCATCCTGCTAGTGCACGGAGCAGGGTTTTGGGGGTCTCTTTTTTAATCTGGAGCAGAGAGGATCACCAGGCTATGGAAAGCCAGCACCACCTGTGCCACCCCCTTCCTCCCCTAACTGAGTACCCCCAACCAGAGGGGTGAGTGGAGACACCAGGGTGAGCCCCACAGTGCTAAAGGACAGTCCCTAAAGGATTGGGGGTGCACAGCATGATCTCTCTGGTGGTAGGTCTGTGTTGGAGGCACCAGCTTGGCGTGAATCCAGCCCAGACCCACCAAACTTGTTTGTTTGGCATGGGGAGAGGCAGTGCCTAGGCAGCATGGGGCCAGGGCATGTCCCCTCCCTGCAGCAGGATCCGGGTGGCTGCCAGCAGCAGTGGCACAAGGAGAGGCTTGGTCTGTGCCACCTCCTTCCTTAATGTGAGCAAGGCCAGCTCCTTTCTCAAGCATTCCTTGAGCTGCAAGGTGGCTGGAGGAGCAGCAGTGGGAGGGAAGGAACAGTGTTTGGGAGGAGAAGGGAAAACCGAGGGACAGAGAGTGTTTGTGACAAGGCTGCTCTGTGCAGTGGGAGCTGACGAGCTTTGGTGCATGGGAAAATGTCCAGCACGGGGCTGGTGCGGTGAGATCCCAGTGCCGGAGGGAGCTGCTGCCTCGGGCTGGGCAGTGGAGCCGGGGGGAGACGGCACTGGGGGGCACCTTTCATGGCAGGGGACAGGGAGGCGGCCGCACAGCGCTGCCTTGTCCGGCCAGGCTCTCCCTGCAGACGTGCATTGTGTCCGGCCCTGCCAGATGTCTGGCTCGTCAAGGGCTCTGGTCGAGGCAGGGACCCAGAGAGGGAGTGTGGAGGGTGGACACTTTGTCTGGGACATAACGAGGTTTGCGTTAGCGAAGGAAGACAGGAAATAGAGCGTCTTAACTGGAACCTGGCCAGCCCCAGTGCACTGCGGCCCTCAGCCACGTTGCTTTTTTCTTTCTTATGCATCTTGGAGGCAAATGCTGGGCAGGACCTGGAGAAAATGGGTTCCGTGCTCTGACTGTATGAGCAGCGCGGGGCCAGGGCCTCTTCTGCCACTCAGCACCCAGTCGTGGGTGCGGGATCCCTGCAGTGGTGGTCCCTTGCCCCTCATGAGTGTGGCTCTAACACCCGGCAGTGGCCCCCCCACCGGGCCCCCATTCCCACTCGGTTTCTCTAATTTGTATTAAGTATCCCTTCCTCGCAGGCTTTCCTCCTCCCCTTCTTCTCCCTTCTTGTCTCTTTTGTGAGTGAATAATTTATGGCACTTTTCATCTTCCTGGCTGTTGTTCCAGGCGGGCGGCGGTGGGATGCTCTATGCCCTCCTGACGGCCACTCCCAGGCTGGGTGTGCAGCTCCATCCTTTTCCGGTGCCACAGCAGGCTGGAAATGGGACAGACCCACCCGTGAGCCACAGGAAGACTCAGGTGTGGCAGAACCACTGCCATCACCCCTGGAGCCATAGCAGGCAGGGCAATGACTGGTGGATCCATGATGGCCCATGGGGCACCAAGGGTCACTGGTGGGACCTGGCATGGCTGTGACACCCACAACCGCCCAGGCAGGTGGGCAGCAGCCAAGGGAGGGCTGCCCCAAGGCCAGCCAGGGGTCCCATGGCTGTGGGATGTGGGCAGAGCCGGGTGGACCCTGGCCACTGCATGGTGCGGGGCTGCGGCGAGGTTTCCGTGGGCCGCTGGCTCTTACATAAGCTCATTGTTTCCTGAGTCAAAAGAGGTTTTGTCTCCGCTCTGGAGATGTGACAGGAGGAGGAACAATTTGCCCCATTCATCTTTAACTCTGCTCTGGAGAGTGGTGCGGTGGCCTGTGCCGGCAGAGACGTTAAAACCAACCACTTCCCCGCCATAAAATCTCCCGGGGAGCAGGTGTTGGAAATCACCCCTTCCCCTCCTGATCTCCTCAAATCCAGCGCCACAGAAATCAAGGATAATCCAGCAGCCTCTTCAAAATGAAAACGCTGAGCTCTGATTAATTCATTTAATAAGTGACTGATCCCCTCCTCCCCCAGCACCGCGGCCCAAGAAGCCATTTTGCTTCTTGCTCTCCTGGGCTGATGCCGGGGAGATGCTGGGGCTGCAGCAGAGGAACGAGGCTGCTCCCCCCCAGCCACCTCACCAGCCTCACCACGTGTCTTGTCATGGTCTGGCCTCTGCAGAGGGGCCGAAGAGGGCAGCACTCCATGGACCTCAGGGCCAGCTGCCTCTGTTGGGCTCTCCAGCCTCACCTCTACTGCACAGTGCCAGGGGCTGCTCCACCTTCATGCAGCCCACGGAGCCCCAGCTCGAGGGGATTAAACAGGAGAACGAAATAGTCCCGTTTTCCAACCGAAAGATCAAACCGGTTAGAAGTGACATTGTTTTTGCAGTTCCATCTGCTTCAATTAGGGCACGGGGGTGGAGCAGGGGGGCTCCCAATTATCCTCATTAGAGGGGCTCCTCGTGCAGCCAAGCTCCAGCCGCGAGCAGGGAGCTCACCAGGCTCGTGCTGGTTGATAATGAATATATTCATGGCTGCGCAGCCTGGCCTTGCTCGCCTGCTGCTGCTGGAGCCCTGCTCCTGACATGTGCTTTGGGCACTGCTGGGAGATGTGGAAAACCTCTCCAAGCTCCGGAGCTTGGTGGGTTTTGCTGAAATGGAGTGTGGTCAATACAGCCCCACCACTTCTCAGAGTCCTGACACAGCTGCCAAAGCAACACAGGAGCCTAAATCTGGTCCCAGCACCCAAGGTGGGAATGCTCCTGCTCCCTCTCCCCCAGGTCCCGCTCCCCAGCTCCTCTCAGGAATGACTGTGGGCTGGAGATACCCCAGTGAAGCTGCCCAGGGAGCAGCCCCATCCCCATCCCCATTCCTGGCCCATCCATCCCAACAAGGAGACTGCAGCTCCCTCCTGAGCTCGTCTGCATTTTCAAGCTGGCTGAGGCCATTTCCACTTGGACCAAAGGACTCACCGATTTGAATTTGTGGCCATTTCTCTGCTCGCAATAGTGAGATTAACCCACCACTTTGTGTGTGGAGCTTCTGGGAGAGCATACCATGTAAAAATACAGAAATAAGAAAACATCTGTAGCTCATGGGTTAAAAAAACCTCATTATTTACATACATCCATCCTTGTATAAATTAAATTGTTCTTTTAGTAGGTGCTGGCTAGTGATATTAGATTCCCATTTAATTTCCTTATCCCACCTGGCAGGTTCCTAGAGACATCTTCCTCTTTGTTTGCAATATCTTTTGCCTGTAGCAAACCCAGGGTTCATAAATGCAGCAGCATCGGGTGGAAACCTGACTTGCAGCTGCCGCTGTGTGTGTTTTGTGTGACACAAAAGAAAACCTGAGACGTGGAGGAATCGGGGCAGTCCAGGTGTCACCCCCAGGATCCTGTCAGTGTCAGCAGCCAGTGCAGGACTGTCACTGCCTACAGGAATGGGGGGCCAGAGTTGGAGGCTGTGAGGAGGCTGGAGGTGGATGGGCAAGGGCAGAGTGGGATGCCCAGGGGGAGTGGGGGTAGTTAAGGCAAATTGGGGATGTCTGGGGTTGCTCATAGCAGGTTGAGGATGCTTTCATCCCTGCAGGGGTGCCCAGAGGAGGTTGGGGATGCCCACAGGTTTGGGGATGTGCAGGTCAGGTTAGGGATGCTCAGGGCACCAGCACATTCTTCTCCCAGGTGACGCCTCTCTTGGTGCCCTTGCCTGGCAGGGATTTTGTGCCATGGTGGGCCCCCAGCCCTGCTGGTGCAGGAGGCCATGCCAGGGGAGCTGAGGGAGGAGGTCCCCACCATCATCCTGGCCACGGCGCCGATTGGCCCAGCGCTGTTGCTGTGGCTGTGCCCAGGCCGATGGCGGGGCCTGGCCTACAGCTCGTGCCTCCGTGCATGGGAATAATTCTCCTTAATCCTTCCGAGAGGCATCGCTGGATGAGACTGGAGCCTCCCTCTGGGAGCCCCATCTCCCCTGGCGCAGAGAGCAGTGCTGGGGGAGGGACAGCCGCCATCCTGGGCAGGGAGACCTCTGTGCCCCCAGCCACCTGCCTGCTCTTGCTGAGGCCACAGCCAAGCCAGCATTGCTCCTGCACCTGTACTGAGGGACAGCAAAACCCTGGGGTACTCAGCACCAGACCAGTGCCCTGGGCCAGGAGGGGTGTGGGGGCAGAAGGTGGCGATGCCCCCAACATCCTGCCCCTCCAGATGCAGCATGAACATGTGGATGTGGTCTGGGATGCAGCTGCCCACTGCAGCCCCACCATTGCAAACACTGGGACAGGAGACTGGAGCTTGTTTGGGAGAGGTGGCTTGGAGGGTGCCCCTGGATAAGTGCTGGCTGCTGAGCCCCTCTGGAGCCCCGCACTCCCTGGCACAGAGAGCTGGCACCAAGGGCTTTTGCCAGGACCCAGCCCCGTGGTGGGGCGGGTGACGCCTGCCACTGGCCTGGAGCACCCGGCACATAAACACCACCCCGGGATTAGGTCAGCTCTGGTCATCGCTCAGACGAATAAGTGGATCAGCACAAGGGAAAGGAGGGGGAGGGAGCTCTGCTGAGCGGGGAGCTCCAGTAGGGACCTTTTAATTTAGGGGCTCATGGGGCCAGGAGCCGCCTTGGCGCAGGCGCGAGGCTGGGCAGCGAGCGCTGGCGCCCGTGGCGGGGTGACTGGGGACACGCGGTGGCAGCCCCGGCCGGCCCCACGGTCGGCTGGGATGCCCGAGTGTCCTCAAGTGTGTTTATTTTAAGGGATACAAAGTCCTGGGCCACCGCAGGGTCACCGCAGCACTCGCCCAGCCTCGCAGGCAAGTTTCCCGCAGGTGCTGGCAGGGGGAGGAGGAGGAGGAGGAGGGTGGATGGCAGCAGCTGGGCACCATCCCGCCGCCCTGCGCCTGCACACCTTTGGACCTGGCGCCCATGTGCCAGGAGCCATCGGCGCGGGGCTGCGGCCGCCCCAGAGCCCCGGCCCATTGTCCCACGGTGGCCGGGCCGGGCGCGGGGACGGCCATCTGCTCGTCGCTGCCGACAGCTTCTTTGTTCACCGCCCGGCGCACGCTGGCGCAGGAAGCGGCTCCCACGTGCTTCGCCCTTTCCCTCTCGCGGAGGCACCTAATGAAATAAAGGATTTACTGCGGCGAGGGGGAGGGAAGGGAACAGGCTGAGCAGTTTGAAATGTCGTGCCTGGCCCCAGGGCTGGGCTCCCTGGCCAGGTGCAGGCAGGGTGGGTGGGTGCAGGCAGTGCTGGGCTCTCTGCCACTGCTGGGCTGTTCTTTGGGAGCCGCCGTGGTGGGAGCAGGCACAGGCAGGGGGATGGTGCCAGGGCCTGGGGTGTCAATGGAGCCAAGATCTGTGCACTGGGTGTGCGTGGCACCGCCATTGCCAGGGCCCTGACCTGTTTGTGTGGTGGGGAAAAGGCCTTGCATGTGCTGTGGGGATGGCTCTAGGGCATGTAGAAACTGGGAACAGGAGTGTCCATGTAGGGAATAGGTCACTTGGGCTTTGAGTGAGACAGGAAGGACGTTGTGCAGCCCCTGTCCCCTCCCTGCCGCAGCATGCCAAGGAGGAACCTTGCTGGGTGGTGCCAGCTGTGAGCAGAGCTCCTAATGCTGCTTCCAGGCACCATGGATTCAGGATTTTCCCACTCAAGTGAGCCTGTCCTCATGTGTCATCCCATGGCCCAGCGCTCTGCAGAACTGCATGTCCCTTAACCACCAGTGCTGGAACTTGTCACTTCCCACTGCACCCAGCCCCAAACTGGGCCAGGAGGATGGCAGGGGACCTGGCAGGGAGAGGCAGTGCCCCTTTCTCCTCCCTGCAATGCAAACAGAAACTGAAAAGGACCAAATTCCAAAGTTCTTATTCAAGCCCAGGCACCATGGCCAAGGGCGGAGGCGTGGGGACTGTCACCTGCGGAGGGATGGGTGGCTCGGGCATGGGGCACAGCAGCACCTGGTGTGCTTTGAGGGATGAGGGAGTGGATCCCTGTGACAATGGTCTTGCAGGCATGGACACCAGCACCTGTACTTCCATCTGCTGCATCCCAGGGCCCAAAGTGCAGCAGTGCCAGCCTTGCTGCCAGTGGCAGCTCAACCACCAAGTGAGCTCAGAGCAGCTTCGGGAAAGTGGTTGTAGGGTGCCAAGGAGGTGACACATATCCTTCCTTGCAGATGACTCCTCGTCAGAGAGCTGCAGCGGGAATGGCTCCTCCACCCTGAACCCCTCCACCTCCAGCAGCACGCAGGGCGACAGCGCCTTCCCCGAAATGAACGGCAATGGCACCACAGCCCCCATGGACTTCACCGCCTCCGCTGACGACCAGCCCATCAACCTCTGCGACAAGCTCACGCCTGCCCACATCACCCCTTCCTACCAGTCTGACAGCTGCAGTGCCGACGGGCTGCGCAGCAGGGTCAAATACGGGGTGAAGACCACAGCAGAGGTACGGCCTGGGATGCTCTGGGAGAGCCAGGGACATGCCCCGCACCCCAGCTGCCCCAGAGCTGGGCACTGCAGTGGGCTCACCTCACCCCTGACCAGCTGTGCCACAGCCACCATGTGGCAAGGAGCCCATTCATGCTGGGTCAGGCAGTGTTTCCCACAGGATCAGGCAGAGCCATGGCCCCACCAGCCAGAGCTGTCACTGGGCCACCAGGCTATCACAGGCTTGCTGAGGCCACCATGCTCCCCCCTGCCCAAAGCAGGCAGGAGGTGACGCGCAGGGGAGCCTGGTCATGGGTTTATCTCCCTGGGTTGCAGGGGGGCCTTCAGGAGAGGGGACAGACATGGCGAGACAAGGAGAAAGGGCAGGTGCATGAGGTGAGAGCTGCTGGTGGTAACCCGTGTCTCCTCTCAGTCCCCGCCGTACAGCTCTGGCAGCTATGACTCCATCAAGACGGAGGTGAGCGGCTGTCCCGAGGACCTGACTGTTGGCAGGGCCCCCACAGCTGATGAAGATGACGATGACCACGACGACCACGAAGACAATGATAAGATCAATGACTCGGAGGGGATGGACCCGGAGAGGCTAAAGGCCTTCAATGTAAGGAGAGCTCCACAGGGAGGGTGAGCCCGCCTGCCTTCCGTCTCAGGGTTCCCACCACCTGTCTTCCCTATTTGCAGATGTTCGTGCGCCTTTTTGTGGATGAGAACCTGGACCGGATGGTTCCCATCTCCAAGCAGCCCAAGGAGAAAATCCAGGCCATCATCGAGTCCTGCAGCCGGCAGTTCCCCGAGTTCCAGGAGCGGGCACGCAAGCGCATCCGCACCTACCTCAAGTCCTGCCGTCGCATGAAGAAGAACGGGATGGAGATGGTGAGTGGCCACCCTCATGCCCTGCCCTTAGTCCCAGCGCCCAGAGCAGCACATCCCTGAGCATCGTCTCTGATTGTTTCCCTGCAGACCAGGCCCACACCGCCTCACCTGACCTCAGCCATGGCGGAGAACATCCTGGCCGCCGCCTGCGAGAGCGAAACGCGGAAAGCAGCCAAGAGGATGCGGCTGGAGATCTACCAGACCTCCCAGGTACAGTGCTGGCAGCTGGAGGTGGGCGGGGAACAGAACTGGTAGTGTCCTGTGGAACACTATGGGACCCCCCACTATGGTGGGGTCAAAAGTCTGAAAGTCTAAGGGGCTGCAGAACAGAACCCTGTGGTGTGTCCTGAGACTCAGGCCAGTGGGGATGGGAATGCTGGTTTGGATTGGGCACACTGCAGCCGCAGGACACAAGGCACCCCTGCACTGTCCATCCTGCTGGCCACAGAGGACAGCCAGGCTCCTCGCTGGAGTAGGTCTGTGTTTCCCCTGTGCAGGACGAACCGATCGCTCTAGACAAGCAGCACTCCAGAGACTCCACAGCCATCACCCACTCCTCCTACTCACTGCCAGCTTCATCTTACTCCCAAGACCCAGTCTACATCAATGGAAGCCTGAACTACAGCTACCGTGGCTACGGGTCCCTGGGGGGCAGCCTGCAGCCCCCCGCATCCCTCCAGACGGGCAACCACAGTAATGGTGAGTGGCTGTGCCAGGGGCACGGGGGGCCCACCCTGGCATCGCCTCTGCCCCAGTGCACCAGGGGTTCCTGGCATCCCTCACTGTGGGGTTGAGCTGGTTGCTGGAGGAGAGGCAGGGGCTGCTCCCACAGAGCTCCCAGTCCTGGCAGCACCTCTCCCACCCCACAGAGCTGCTCCAAAATCCCCTCTTGTCCCTTCTGTCTGGTGGCTCTGCTCACGTCATCAGCAGGTGGTTAATTGTTGAACTGCACTTGGAAGGACGGTTTGGGTGGCACTGGTGGAGGGAAGGAGTGTCACTTAAAAAAAAAGGAGAATTCATACCAGATTCTCTGTTAATTATTAACAGGGGCGGGCTCCTATCGCTGCCCTGATCTCGTGCTGGTATGAGCCGTTCTGCTCTCAGGGATGGGGACAGGGTGGGGGGCACAGCCACAGCTCAGGAGGGCTCTGAGGGGCTGGGGACTGCCTGGGAACAGTTGAGAAAACAGGACTGATGCTGCAGGGCAGGAAGGCGGAAGGAGAGCGTAGGCAGATTGAGATTAGGAGCAAGTGAACAAAGCAGAGTATCCTGGGCCAGAGCAGGGCACACAGGAAGGCCCCAAGGTACCTGGTGACTCACCCACACCTGGAGCGAGAGGTATGGGATGAGACCAAGTGCTCCCTCTGGCCCTGTCCTGCAGCAGTGGTGGCAGGAGGGGCTGGATCCCCTGCCAGTCCTTGTCCAGTCCTTCTGCAGTCCCCGGGTTGCCATTGCCTGTCCTGGTGCGCTCTGGGCTCCTGCCCCAGCCCACCCTGACGGGAGCCAGGATTTGGAAGGATGTGATTTCCGGAGGCCTGAGAGATGCCTGTCTGGGATTAACTCTTATCATCCCTTCCTAATGCTTCTTAACCCTGAATAAAGATCCTGTCCCGGCCTCCAGCTGCTGAGACCTAATCCTCACAGCAATGGTTCCTCCCCAGAACAGCACAGGCACCCAGTCCCCACTGCCAGGCACCCTCCTTCGGCTCCTCCATGTGGGACAGTGAACATGCAGGAAGGTCCCTGGAGGAGCAAACAGGCCCTGGGTGCAGCACCCAGCAGCACCTCGCCTTCTTTCTTTTTAGGGGATTTTTAAACCTCTGTTTTGCAGTTGTCTTTTTCCCAAGCTCTTGCCCAGTCCTTCAGAGGGAAGAGCACTCTGCAAGGAGCTGCGTCTTCTCCTCCCTCTGAGCAGAGGCCCCGCAGGGCTTTGCTGCCCAGAAGTGTCTTCACCCTCCATCCCCCACCTCAGGCAATTCTTGCTCAAGTCCACATCCCTGCTCCCAGCTCCTTCCCCCTTGGTGAGCCGGGAAACAAGCTCAGGCTCAGTTTACTGCTGCCTTTTCTGCCCAGTGAAATTGCTTTCACATGAGAGCCTCCTCCTTCTTCTCCTCCTCCTCCTTCTCCTCCTCCTCCCCCGCTTTGAAGCTCTGGTTCTCTTGGCATGGAACACTTTTGCTGGTGCTGCTCCTCCCGCAGCTCCAGCATTGCTTTCCTTGAATGCTTTCCATTCCGCCCGGGGCAATGAGCTTCCCTCCCTGCCACCACCACCTGAACTTGGGGGCAGCTGAATTCTCCCATCCTGGTTTACAAACAGCCACAACACCCAGTCCTTGCTCCATGTCCCTTGTGTCCCATGGCTGCGTCAGGCCACCCAGCAGGGGTTCAACCATCCCAAAGCCTTTCTCCAGCATCACCAACTGCTCCATCCGCCTGCAGCACTTCAGCTCACAGCCCAGGGATTAGTTCAGTGTCTTCTCTCCTTCCCTCCAGGCTGCAGCCTCAGCAGCCTCCTCTCCCTGACTACTATCACCTCTCTAGTACCTCTCTTGGCACTTCTCTCCTCATTTCCAATTGATTGTGCATTTCTTACTCTTCGTTTTGCTTCTCTCACTTAGTCCAACATGAAGCTAAGTCCACTTTTTCCCCTGCCTTAACCTTTTGGGGTCACTCATCAAGATAAACCAGGGAAGCAGAGCCCATGTGGGATGTTACTCCCCATATGCGGAGGGAAAACCAGAACCTGGAAGGTGATTTTGATGGGGCAGGTGCCAACAGGAGCTGGCTTACCTCCCAGCAGACCCTCTCTTCACAGAGCTGTGAGCCAGGCTGCAGGATGGGATTTTTGTCATATTGGCTCTGAGACCTCTTTATAGAATCACAGAATTGTTTGGTTTGGAAGAAGCCTTGAAGCTGCCTTCACTCCAACCCCCTGCCACAGGCAGGGACACTTTCCACCAGAGCAGATTGCTCCAAGCCCTGTCCACCCTGGCCTTGAACACTTCCAGGGATGGGGCAGCCACAGCTTCTCTGGGCAACCTGTGCCAGAAACTCACCAATCTCACAGGGAAGAATTTCTTCCCAATATCCCATCTAAGCCTGCCCTCTGTGAGGTTGAAGCTGTTGCCCCTTGTTCTGTCACTCCGTGCCCTTGTCCAAAGTCCTTCTCTAGCTCTTTTGGAGCCCCTTTAGGTACTGAAAGAGCTCTGAGGTCTCCCCAGAGCCTTCTCTTCTCCAGGCTGAACAACCCCAATTCCCTGAGCCTGTCCCCCTAGCAGAGGTGCTCCAACCTTTGTAGCATCTCTGTGGCCTCCTCTGGACCCGTGTTCCTGTTGCAGAGGCAGTGAGTGGCTGCTCTGGTGTCTGTGGGAGCGGGAGCTCCTCACGTTATCTGGGCACTGTGGGGACCTTCCAAGTGGTGCAGAGGTCTGGAATCACAACAGGATGAGCTTGGGAAAGGTTGCTGTGCCTGAGCTTCCCTCTCGCTTTTCCTTGGCAGGTCCGACCGATCTCAGCATGAAAGGTGGGGCCTCCAGCACAGCCCCCTCCAACAGCACCAGC
Source organism: Ploceus nigricollis (assembly GCA_013399945.1). Lineage (NCBI taxonomy): Eukaryota > Metazoa > Chordata > Aves > Passeriformes > Ploceidae > Ploceus > Ploceus nigricollis. The sequence goes on from VXBC01011591.1 coordinate 215,023, forward strand.
CGGGGCATGCAGGCGGCGCAGCTCAGCCCCACGGAGATCAGCGCCGTGCGGCAGCTCATCGCCGGGTACCGGGAGTCGGCGGCATTCCTGCTCCGCTCTGCAGACGAACTGGAAAACCTCATTTTACAGCAGAACTGACTCCCCGTGTCTGCATCGCTCCTCGGTCGACGAGACAATTTATACCTGCTAGAAAGAGGCTCCCGGCGGTGTCCTGCTCAGGACCACCATCGTCCTCCCGCCACGTGGTGGGCACATGTAGTTTTAGAAGGTGGGATCCAAAAGACCTGTTTTCTTTTACACTCCAAGCACCTGGGACTTCAGGCACAAGGACACGTTTTGGAACCGTACCAACACCCGTGCCTCCGGCCGACCAGAAGCCAACCCTGCAGCTTGGAAGGATGTGGGACTTTGAAGGGCAGAAGGGAGCCTGGGGAGGTTTGGGGCTGCAGATGTATTTAGAATAACCTTTGTGGACCCAAATGTTAGATTCCCATCCCTGGATAATTTCCAAGTCTTAGGTGAGCTGAATCACATATTTATTGAGAAATGGACCCTCCTCTCCCCTTAGTAATTTATTTTTCTGAAAATGGATTCTTTTGAGTTTGTACAGATTGCCAGTTTTTTGTCTGTCTGATCAGAAGGAATTTATTCCTGTGAAATAACACATTCCATATCACTACACTACTAATTTCCAGGCAGCTCTGCCTGTTTCTCTGGTGAACCCTTGTCCCACAGGGAGCAAGTTTGCCATCCAGCCCTTGACATCGAGGCTGCTCAGCCTCCAGTGAGCGTAGGTGGGAGCTGAACAGCAGCGCAAGCGTCCTGCTTAGGCCTTTGTTCTAAGAGGTCCCGTAGCAGCAGTGGGGTCTGAACCTCCCGCAGAGACTCGGCAAGCTCAGCAGACCTCCGGCTGGAAGGACATCTTGCACTCATTAAAGTCATTGCAGATAAGAGAAGGAAGGAAGAAAGGAAGGAGATACCTGAGAAACACTGTCTTGCGGTCACCATCCGTACTCTACCTCTCACTCCATTGTGGGCTTCTTCCAGGACTGGCGGTGCTGGTCCTGGGGTCAGTGAGTGTTGCAGACATGGGGATCGTGCCGAGGAGGCTGGAACCTCCGGCTGGGTCCTGCTGCGCCCGGCCGTGCGCTCCGCTCCGTCTGCAGCCAGCCCCGGGGAGCAGCGGGAGATGAACCGCCCGGGTCCCGCGGGGTGTGATTTTATTTTACCCCAGGGCTCACCCCAGAGGTGAGCTGGAGTGGTGACAGCCGGCTTCCGAGGGAGAGACCGGCAGCAGTGAGCAGCAGAACTGACAAAGACCTCTCTGGGGCCCAGGATCCTTCCCCCTCCCTGCTCACAGTCCTGGAACAAGCCCACAGTTCCCAAAGTGTGGAAGAACCGTTGTCCAATGACCATTCTGCCCTGTTTCCACCCCCCCACAACGATGCACTTCGTTTTGCTCAGTGCAATACCTACTGCCAGTGCTGCTAACCCAGGGACCTCGCTCCGGCCAGGGGTGCTGAGCCCAGCCCAGCAATGCAACGTGCTCTGGAGCTGTGCAGAGACCAGCGAGGGTCCCGCTGCTCCCTGTCCCCCGCAGCCCCCCCACTTGGCTGAAGTCCACACCATGAGATAGAAATTCGATAAGTGTAAAGCTGTTTTGTAGGTAGAAACTTTCTTGGTTTGGAGCCAATTTTTATCTTATTTTTTGGCCACTCGGAGTCAGCGGCTGGGGGCTGCTGCTCCAGGGGCCAACACTAGTGGCACAGGCTTGAGCAGCCGCTGGTCTGGCCAGGAGCGGGCCCGGGCAGTTCCCCTGTACCCTCTGTACCCCATGATGCTCCACACACTGGAAGAAAAGCAAAACTTTACCCTGCTGTTAGTCTCAGAACAGAAAAAGCTGCTGGCTCCTGGGGCCAGGTGTGCCTGGCCCCACAGCAGAAGGGATCACCCGTTGCATTGACTGTTTTCCCCAAACCTTAAACTTTCCGTAGCATTTGGAGAAAAGGGACCCAGCCCCTCGCCACAGGGTGCAGCTGAGGGGTCAGTGCAGAGATGAGGTGATGGTGGCTCTTAGACCTGACCCGATGCTGGAGCCAGGAGCATCGTGGCCACACCCATCCCCTCCTGCGTGGGGAGGGGGCCCCGGGGATGCCAGCCCCCGGCCAGGGCTCAGACTTAACGCTTTCCCCAGCACTTCAGAAGCCTGCTTGGTTTGTCCACTGCATCCTCCCATACTTGGAATTTATGTAAATATTTATTTTTGTGTGAATACCATGAAGTAACAAACCTTTGACAAAATCTGTAACTGCAGCCATTTGTGAAAGTCTTACCGTTCAGGCAGGAGAGGCAGAGACAATCGCTGTCCCGGGATTCTCCCTCTCCGTGGTCTCCCACCCACGCCGGTGCCTCCCTCCTCGGCAGAGGCAGCGGAACCTTTAGCCATAAGTTTGCCATCAGTTTGTACTGAAACAGAGGTAACCTGGGGGCACATGGACAGACCACCAACAGCCACAGTTGGGTTAAGTTTTATTTATCCAAGTCATTCCTGATCACCTGTCTCGGCACATGTGGAAGTTCAGGAGCTCTCACGCGTGGTCAAACTGCTGTAGAGGACACCGAGGCCGCGTCGCGAAGGAGGGCCCAACACCGCCCTGCCCCAGCACCTGATGTTCATAACCTGCAGCTGAATGGTACAGACTCAGATTCCCAAAGCCCTGGTGACAGCCACATCTGGGACAAGGTGTAAAACAAACGGGATTGACTCCGAATTTCTGTCAGGGATCTTTTCATTTTTTTTTCCCCTTCTTTTTTTTCCCCTCCTTTTTAAGTTTTTTTTTGGTGAGCCACAGCGTTCTGGTTCCTCTGGCATGAGCTCCACAGACACCTCCATGCTCTGCAGCTGCTCTGTGCTCCACCATGGCTCTCTGTGCTCCAGGACTGTTCACAGCCACATTCCTGCACTCTCACTGGGCAGGACGGGGTCAGGAATTGCTAGTCCAGGTTCTCAAGAAGAAGGAACAAGCAGGAGCAGGATACACCGGCTTTCCAGATATCTGAGAGGTGGAAGGAGAATGCTGGGTTAGCAAATGGTCTGGATGGTCTTGGGTTTGGTTAAGAAAAGCTGATCACTGGTCGAAAAAAAGAGATTTTTTTTTTTAAATTTTATTTTATTTCAACACACCCATCCTGCCCTGGATGTGCTGTTTCTCTATGGGAGAGCGTTCCCGGGGTTGTGAGCAGATGTAACTTGTACCTCCCTGATCCCAAGGGCCACTTCCCTCCCGGAGCGGCCGTCGGATTTAGTACCAGTTCATGAAAAAAAAAAAATGCTGCTTTGAACTCAGAGGGTTAATATACTTTTGATTTGTAATTTTTTGTAAAACTTTTTACAAGGTAGCATAGTATTTCACCAGACACCAACTACAATCCGTCCATGGTCTGATTTTTATATAATTTAGTGGTGCTTTAGAAACTTTTGTTCGGTTGTTTCGGAGCTGCACAGCTCAGTTCTTCGCCTGTATCTACCTAAGACCAATGTGAACCTTTGTATTTTTGCTCCTAATTTTGGACTCAGTGAAAGTGTACTGTTTACATGTACAGAACTCCCGACCCCGTGTGTTCTGCCAGACCTGCTGTTGAAGAGGAAGCTGCCCCTGACCCAGTTCGTCTGCTTAACCCAGCCACAGCCTCACCCACCCACCGCCACGCGCCCGCCCCGAGGGACACCCCACCAAACCCAGACACCCTTTAAGCAATTTTGGGTTTTGCACAAGCTGTTGTATTTTTTTTCCCCCGGTAATTTTGTGGATCGGCTGCAATTCCAATCGGGAGCTGATCCGGAGCTCTGAAGCACCAGATCTGGGCAGTGCTGCTGCCTCCCCATCCTCCTCCTCCTCCTCCCACACAGGCAGGAGGGCGGTGCTGCCCGTAGGGTCCAGCTGATGAAGGGGAGCAGTGGGGGGAGCAGGGGGAAAACACTCCTGAGCAGAATTGGGAATACTTTAGGGAAGGGGGTGAGCTCGCCCAAGCCGGCTGCTGGCTTGGGGTGGAGGTGGGAGCGCGGTCCCACGGGAGGCTCCCAGCGAGGCAGAAGAGGCTCTTTGGGAAGCTGGTGCTTTCCCGAGGGCTCAGATAGAAAGCATATGGCACTTAATCCAGCTTCTAAGGTGACACTTTATTGCTTAATCAATTGATTCCTTTGGAAATGATATTTTTGCAGATAGGCACCTATGCAACTTCATGTGGCTCTTAAGCAGATGAGCACTTCCTCCTCAACGAGCTTGATAAGAGTTATTTGTGTTATATACTGTGGATTTTTCCAGTAAATGTGGCTTAATATTTTAATTCTTAGAATGTGTGTCTATTATATATGTGATGCAACTTAATTCTGTTCTGTTTGTGGAATGATTAGCACAGGCCAACTCCCTGTCCCCTCACTTAACAAAGACCAATGAGCTGTTAATCGAGCTGTTATCTCCATGGTATTACTTGCTAAATGCACTGATTTCATAAGTATGTGGAATCCTTTTTTTTTTTTTTCTTTTGAATCTGTATATCATATATAAGACTGAATCTACTTAATAAACACTGTATAACAAAAAGGGCTTTCTCCTCCACTGTCGAGCCCCGCTGGGTGCTGCTGGCCCCAGCGCTGCCCCTCGCCCCAGGCCCTGTGCGAGAGCTTGGTGCCATCAGTCACCAGAGCGGGATCTAAATTTAGGTGTTAAAAGGAAGAAAAAAAACCAAAACATCTCTCATTCCTGTTGACATAAGCTGTGCTTTCCATTCCGTAACAGACAGCACGGGTACCAGAGAGAGCAGTGGCAGCACTCACAAAGGGGGCAAGGCACCAGTTTTATGCTTAACTTATATTTTGACAAAATTAATTTTGTGAAGTGTCTGGTTTTTGTGAGAAAAAAAAAGAAAAAAGAAAAAAAAAGTTTTCATTGAAGTTTGTGCAAAGTTCTCCCTCATGGAAAATACTGATTTTTCGTTATCAGCTTTATTCACTAAGTATAATAAACCTTTGCATCCATAAATGTTCCTCTTCAAGCGCTGTATAGATACCATCTCCTGGTTTGGTCATCAGGAGACCCAGAGGGTCCAAGGGGTTTGCAGCTTCCATGGAAATGCAGCTGCCCAGGGGTGTGGGGATGCTGCGGGGCAGGTGGGTGGGCTGCCCCTTCCCGGGATTTGCTGCAGCTGCAGCCGGGAGCGAGGCCAGGAGGACCCACCTGAATGAATGTTTGTGCTTGTAAACGCTCACCTGGGACAGCACATCCCAAACGGAGCATCCACAGAGTTCATGAATGTCTGGCAGCACAGCACCCGTGGCCCTGTGTCCCTGACACCGTCGGGTCCATGACTGAGCCTCTGGCTGAGCTTTGCTTCCAGATTTCCAAGGGAGCACGGGAGAGGGCAGGCCACAGGGACAAGCAGTGCCTGGCCACACCAGCTGCAAACCAGTTGGCATCACCTGCGGAGGCTTCCACAGCCCCCTGCCCAGACTGATTCAGGATGTCCCCATGCCTGCAGATGGCCCTGCCAAGCACGGCAGAGCCAGAGCCAAACAGCAGCTGGGCCGGGAGAGAGAAAATCTGTTACTTGGCACACAAATATCACAGAGAGAAAAAAAAAAGGAAAAAAGTGTATTGCTCTTTGTGAAATTCTGATGTTAATGGGTTTTACTCTTGAAACCCCCAAGCTCCCCTATTCCAGAGGTAGCTAATCCTGATGCCATCACCCCCCACCTCAATAAAACAGGAAAGGATTAAATACTGAGTTTTAAAGCTTGGCTAAGTAACAACTCTACTCATTTTTTGCATTCCCCATATTTAACTTATTTAGATTATCCAGGTATTCTGTGTGCAGACAGCCTGCCAAAGTCAGAACATCAATGAACCACTAAAAACCACAGAAGCCTTTTTTCACCCCAAACGCTGGTGCAGGACCATCTGCTGCCCCAGCCCCAGCTCGTGTGTGAGGCCATCGCTGCTGTTCTGCAATGGCAGCGCTGTGGAATGCCAGGAAGCCAGGGATTGTGTCACCACACAGATCTCAGCACTCCCACAGCCCCAGGCAGGAGATCACCCTGCAGAACCCAGACACATAACATCATAATTCCTGTTATTTCCTTACTGCCCAGAAAAGAGAAAGGACTCGGCCATAAAGTGAGTTTCCAAGTAGTTTCAATAAACTGTAATTGGTATCACATTTATGCTCCTGAGAAACATTTTTAGATCCATTTATCCAACAATGAGGGCAGTAACAGCAGGACCTGCCCTGAGACTGGGAAAAGTCTCAGTGCTGCTGCCCACAGGCATCACCCCAGCAGGGCAAGGAGCCCCTGTGACTGTGGGGGGGCCCACAGTGTCCCACAACACCCGTGGCTCTCAGAGCCTCCAGGTATCCATTCCCCAAGAGCCACACAGCATCTCTGCAGGAGCTGCACCATCTTCAGTGCTCTCTAGGTGCATAAAACCAGATTTAACAAAGCCAAGCAGCAACACAGCCCCTCCCCTTAGTGACTTGAGCAGAGCTCTGGAACAGCTGCAGTTAAAAGAGAGGAAAGGAAAAGCCACATTGCCTTAGAATGGAGGAGGATTTCAGAAAAAGGACTGAAACCACACAAGCAGATTTTACAGTGTTTATTTTTCCAATAGCACAAGGGACAGACATGAGCAGGCCCCCCCAAGGGCTCTGCCCCCCAGACCAGTCCGAGCTGAACACTGCAGTGGCCCCCCAGGAGGCAGAGCCAGCCCCCTGCTCCGCTCCCCATCTTTGGTAAGCAGGTTCCACACCTCCGCTTGCCCCACCGGCACCGCAGCCCCGCCCAGGCCAGGGTGCCGCCGCACCGGGCTCTCGTTCCCGTGGGATGAGGCTGGTGGATGCATTGAGGACCGTCTCAGGGACTGAACTTGTTCCACCCCTCACGATTGTGGCTGAAAGAGGAACTTGCACGGCTGAAAGAAAGTGCATGGTGAAGGGAGGTAGGATGGAGCTGGAAAAGGGACGAGAAGAAAAAAATGAAAATAAACTCCCTAAAATTCTTGCTACTGCCCGCTTGAATAAGCCAGCGGCTTCTCCCCCTCACTGAAGCAATTAACTCTTGATTAGGAATTGCTCCAAAGAGGAAGAGAACTGCAGTTTTGCTCTCCCTCTCTGGATGCACGTGGATGTTCATTCACCTCCTTGCAGTGCAGGTACAGCCATGCCCTGGGAGCTCAGGTGCAGCAACAACTGGCAAGAGCTTAAATGAGCAACCGGGGAGGGAGCTCGGCTCAGCAAATCCCACCTGGTCATCCTTGAGCCTGCACAGCACAGTCCACCCGGGCACCACTGGCACGGGGAGGCTGCTGGAACCAAGACCCCAGTGTGGTGAGCCTCACGTCAGGCAAGACGGAATACAGTGGCTCTGACAATAACTAACACCACTTTAATGCAATACTGCTGTAGAGCCTGGAAATCCAAGGAAAAAAAAAAGACCCCTTTATGCTCTATGTACATTACATCCATTTACAGAGTTGGCCAGTACTGTGTACAACATATAAATATATGATCAAACAGATGCAGAGAGGATACTTACAGGAGCCAAATAACTCACTTTATACATCCAAGAATGAAAATATAAAAAAAAAGGAAAATAAAAAAGAGGAAAGAACACTGCTTTAAATGTTAGGTGATGGTCACACAGATGCACATCTCGATGCTCGCAGGTGCTCAGCTACTGTAGGGTTTCAGGTCCTCACCACAAAGCTGCAGTGCAGAGCTCACTGACCCCATCACTGAGCTCCAGGGAACCTCCAGTGTTCCACAGCAGTTTGTGGAAGTTGGCCAAAGGAGGCAGGCACAGCCGCTGGGCCAGTTCAGCCAGGAACAGTTCCCTGGCCACACAGCTTCCTGCAGGCCAGCAGAAGGCATTTGCTTGGCACTTGCCCCAAAATTTTTTTTCCTCTTCATCTTGCATCCTCCACGTGGGTTCCATGTGGCACATGGTGGGCTGTACACGGCTCCACAACCATCTGCAGAGCACATCCCTGGGCACCACATCCTGCTGTAGCATCCAAAGACTGCATGGGACCATCCCTGCAGGGCAGCTCTTCTTCTTACACTCACTGCACAGCAGCACTTCCCACACAAACTGGGAATGGAGATGGCAGAAGGGGAGAGTGGAAGACTGTAGGGCCTCACCTTGTGCAGCCCTGAAATAGCAAACACCATCTTCCAGTTCCTTTGGATGTAAGGATTTCCTCCACAGAAGGTCGAGGGATTGCCACAGCGAACGGCCTCTCCCCCCTGGCGTCAGCCTCAGCGCGATACCAGAGCACAGCTGGAATTTCCATGACAGCAGGAAGCAGCAGGATCGCTCCCATGGGACACAGCCCACCCAGAGCAGGGTGTCCCCATCAGCAGGAATGAGCTCTGCACTGTCGACCTCCGTGGGAAGGCAGCTCAACGTTCCTCACCAAAACAAAGTGTAACAGCGTTTCTACTATGAACAGAGAGTACTTTGTGTACTTTGTGTACAGGCGTTAGGATCAGTCGTTATCAAAATACACACACTGAATATACAACCTGTCCCATGGCCATAATTTATTATCTCACCACAAGGCACAATACACAGAGCTTAGAGGGTCCTATACAGTCGTCGTGGCAGAAGGCGCCGCAGCCTTTGCACATGATCATGGCTTTGAGGCTGCACGAGCACTGGAACGAGATCTCGTCGACGCTGCTGCTGTCAGCAAACATCTGCACAGCCAGGGCCGTGTTCCGGCTCGCAGCAAAGTTCGCTTTGTGGGTGAGCTGCACCACGCTCCCAGCAAGGCCTCGGGGGAAAGCTGGAGTGTTGGATGAATAATTAAAGCTGGTGGAATTAAGCTGCAGCTTTGAAAGCTTCCCATAAAATGCTTGCTTGATATTGAGCTGAGAGGGGATGGATGAAGGCTCCAAAGGGTGACACTGTCCTTTTCCTGGATCCCTTGAAAACTTAAAGAAGGGCCAGTCCACGACCAGTGGCTCTCTCTGTGTGTGCCCGGCCAGTTCCGTGGGCTGCTGGGCCACATCCCCCCGGTTCTCTGCATTACTCTTGGCTGGGCTGCCACACACCAGCACCTTCTCACTTCTGATCCCTCCCGGGGTGCTGCTGTGCTTCTTTGAAGTCCATTCCTCCCTGGCAGCTGGGATTCCTTCTCCCAATGCACAGCTCTTGTCCAAGGGAATCTGTTTGCCAGGGGACAAGGTTTCCATGGCTGAACTGTGTTCCAAAGCCCTGGAGTGATGCAGCCTCACGCTGGGGCTGGAAGGAAAACCAGAACCAAAGAGCTTTTTGCCTTGAACCCCACCATAATTTTTATTGACTAATGCACCTCCTGTCTGGTTTGGTCCAAGAGAAGTTACACCTGGAGATAAAAATCGAGGCTCTGTAGAGGCATTCAGCTTCTCTGGGCTTTTACTTGCCGTGACACTTGCTAATGGGTTGTGCTGTGGCATCCGGTGGACCTTGGGCAACTCCTTCTGCTCCTCAAAGCTACAGGAAGAAAATGTTCTTTCCCGAGGGTCCACGTCTTCAGACTTCAGAGAGGCACTTGCCATGTTTGCCAGTTGGTCTTGGCAGCTTAAAGTCGAACCAACTTTGGAATGTTTTTCTGGGACAGCCTGATCCTCCACACCCTCTGCTCTAGGCAATGCTGCTCCTGATCCATAGGTTTTTTCCTGGGGATCTATGGAAGATCTCACTGAGCGAACATCATCGCTCCTGCTTTGGGCACTCGTCTTTATTCCTGCATCTGGAGAAGATTCTTTGCCAAAACAGTGACCGCTGTCCAGTTGCAGGGAGAGGCTTTCTGACTGCTTCTGCAGCACTGGCTGTGCAATTTCCAGCTTGATGTTGACGTGAGACACTGGGAGAACTTCTTCCAGTGGAAGCTTCCCTTTCAGCAACTGCATCACTAAAGGGTTGTTGGTCTCGATGGAGGACATGGGCCGAGCAGAGCTGGCCGGACGCTCGGTTTTTTGGGGTCCCCACCTCTGAGGTGGGGGTGCAACCACGTCCCCAGAACAGGCCGGACTCTCTGTCTCCACAGACAATTTTGACTTAATCCCATTGCGCTTCTCACTGCTGCTGTGACAGGAAGAGCCTTTCCCAGCCACCTCCCTACAGCTGACACTTCTGAAACACATCTCCACCTCCACATTCTCATCAGCCATGTCCCCTTCCCAATCAGAAGCAGTGTCTGTTGTTTCACTGTGTGTACTCTGTATTTCTTCATCTCCACTTCTCTTCAACTCCTGAGTCTCTCCCAGGGGCTGATGTGCGTTTTCTGGTTCGGTTCTGGGGCACCTCTCCCTTGGCTGCAGGAGTTTTTCAGAGGTATCTATCCTATTCTGAGAAATAAAGTCACCAGGCACAGAGGGCTGCAGTAGAGCCTCTGCCGTTTGTTCCTCATTACTCAGTTTGCCATCACTGCCTTTCCCTGCCTGCAGCTGTGCAGCGTCACACACCACAGGGATCACTTTCTTCACTCCAACAGTCACTGTTTTGGAGGTATTATCAGCACCACATTTTTCCAGAAATGTCTGGGAGTTGTTATATCTAAAACCAGACACCTTCTCTGGATCATGGTGTTCTGTGACACCTGATGACAATTCTGGCAGAAAAGGACAACTGGAGGAATTTTGCATTACATCAGAAGGATAATCCAGCTGTTTGGTGGGAGCACCAACATCTCCAAGTTCCACCACAGCCCTGTGTCCCGTGGGACTGACCCCAGCTCCCTGCCCCCCAGAACACGACAGACTGGTCACCACAGGAAGCACACATCCCAGCTTTGTGCCCTCCTGTGATGCAGCACAAGATGGGAGCTCGGTCCTTGGGTCATGGAGGAGCTGCTCAGGACTCTCCCCCTGCCTCTCAGGAGTTGCATTGTCCAAGGATGACACAGTCAGAGAACTACAGAGCGGTCTCCTGGGTGACCCATCACCAGGCTGAGTGTCCCCTAACCCTGTGGCACAGCCCGGAATGCTGCTCCTTTCGCTTTTTGAGGAAGAATGATCTTGTCTGGAAGAGAGGCAGGAATTCACGCTGGCTTCCTGAGCAGCCCCTTTGGAGTCAGCCTTCCCTCCGCTCAGATGAACAGACAGCTGTAGTTGTGCTCGCTGTAGATCTGACGCACGTTTTCCATGAGCTCTCTTGGATCTCCTGTGCTGGGAACGGCCGCTGGATTCTCCTCCACCACCTCCTTCATCGGTGCCTCTCCCCCCGCCGGGGCCGCCCCCTCCTCCGATGGCGGCGGGGGCGGCTTCGCGCTGGGCTCGGGCTTGCAGAGCACGGGCCTTAATGTCTGCGAGGGTCCGGGCCCCGGGGCGGCCCCGGCCGGAGGGCTCCGTGTTGGGGATGATCCGGGGGCAGATCTGGTAAGTGGGCTGACCTTTAACCACCCAGGGTGGTTTAATACGTGAAAGTTGAATCTGAAAGAAAGGGAAATGCGGTAAGTTCTAACACCGACCATCTCCAGTGAAATGCGTTTTACTGGCAACTGCTCATGACCATTCTTAGCACAAAAATTCAACAAAAATTTCAACTTAGAAACTAATTTGGGCAGAGAAGCAGCACAGTCCCACAACCTCTGTTCTGTGATCTGTAAGCTCAGTTCACACTAATATTGTTTTACCAGAGCCTGCAGGCAAATATGAAATAAGTTATTTATATTTACATCTTCAGAGATCAAACTGGTCTTCTCTACACCAGGATGACTGCCCTGAAGCTACCAAAATGGGTATCCTGGTCAAAACGGGAAAAGTCAGGAGGAACACTGAGATTCTGTTCAAAAGCAAAGGAAAAGAACTCAGAAACTAGACGGGATAAAGAACACGATTTCAAGGTCTTTTGCAGTCAGTCAGCTCATTTCAGGCAGTGTTTCTGTAGCCACAGAAATGCAAATGAAGGGAGTAAGTCAAGGTTACCCTGTGCTCTTGTGCAAAGACCTTGGGATGATTTTCCATTCTTTGCCTGTCTAAATACGACAGCAAACCGTGGCAGTCAGAGGCACTTCACCAGCTCTACCAATGAAACCCTTCGACTCCTTCCCTTAAGATGGCAACACTTGACATTTTAATAATGTTTTGATACTACTGAGCACGGCAGCCCTGAGACACAGCAGCTCTAAAGCTCTTCCTTACCCGGATGGGTGGGACTTTGGGCTCCTCTTTAGTAGGCTGTGGCTTTTCTGGGTGAACACTTTCAATTGTGTTACGAAAGGACTGACGATCTTCAAGCCGGGGCTTCTTTTCGGGGAAGGACGCAGAGGCAGCCTCCTCAAAGCTTTTCCTCTTCTGCTCCTTAGACTCCTGAGCAGAGTTCTCCTGGGGCAAACTGGGAATTCTGCTGGCAGCTGCCAATGACGGATCTTCTGATTTGCTGCTTGATTTGGAAGTCTCTGGAGAGAGGTGCAGTTCGGTACTCTCTGCCTTCAATCCTGCAGCCAAGGGGCTGGTCAGATCATCTTTCTTTAGGTCTGTCTCAGGCTTTGGCTCTTTATGAAGTGAGGGATCTGGCCCCACGGGAGCAGGCTCTTTAGGAGTCTCCGTGTGCTCAGGTTCCCGCAGTCTGTACAGGCTCCTCCTGGCCCGGCACCGCAGGTCGGCCCGGGAGCGTTTCCGGAAGCGCCCATCCCTCTGGCGCGTGGTCGGCCCACGCGGCAGCCTTGCTTCTCCTTTAACAGACAGCTCTGTCCTGTTCTCAGCATCCTCCTGCACAGAATTCTGCGCCTGGGATTCTTCCTGGGTCAAGCCCAACCTATAAGGCAAACACAAAAGCCAGATGAAAGCTAAAGCTCACGCCAATTTCAGTGTTACTGAATAGTGCCAACACGGGCAGAGAGTCATCAAAGCCTCATTAACTCACCCTGCAAGGGGGGAACCCACACATTCCACATTGCTATCACATGGAATAAGAAAAAAACCCCAAAAATGTGTGATGGAAAATACCATCAACTTTTTTGGAAACAAAAGAGATGGGCTACAAAATTCTGCTGAACCCAGCCAATTCCACTAAGAATTTTCCCAGAATTCTTCACCCCACAATCTGTGTTTTTCAAGGAGTTTATGCTGCATCTGCTCAGGTATCCACAAAGAGAGACACACTCTGCCACCTGCATAAACATGGAAAACACAGGACATTTCTCACTTTTGCCCATAGTAGTCCTCGAAGAACTTCTCTTTCCATTGCTCCACTCTCTTTTCCTTTTCCATCTCCTGCCGGATTCGAACTTGCATCTCATGGGTGAATTCACCTACATGGAAGCAAGAGACTGGAATTCAGTTCCAAACAAAACTCATTCTGCAAATGCAGCCTCTAGTGTTTGAACAGTACAGCAGCTAAATATATGAAAGACAGACCTGCTGTTAACACCCTGCTCCCCATCCCACTCTGGATCCATGTGCTGCCTCTGGCTCCAGAAAAAATCATGTTTTAACAGACAGGCCACCATTTAAGGAAAAATAAGTCTGGCACTACTTTACACCTTCAGAACTTAATGCTGAAGGTCCCATGGTACCAAAAGAAATCATATCTTTGATTTTAAACACAAAAAAAGAAAAAGTTGGGGGCAACACAGCTAGATACGCAGCAAAGCTGTACCAAGTTCCTGCTCATTAACTGCAAAAGAAAACCAAAAATCCTACAAAATGAGCAGCTATTCCCCAGGCACTCAGGAAAGCAAAGCCACTCACCGTCAGCGAGCCGCTCCCTCCAGCTCTGTGCAGCATGGGTGAAGAACTCATTGTTCAGAGCGCTGCCACTGAGGCGCATCAGCCCGTCAGCCCCCACCTAGCAGGACAGACCCAGGACAAACAGAACACATCTGCTCCAGCTGTTCCACACTGAAGAGGTAATCAGGGAAGGGAAAACACCTGAGTGCTCATACCTGTCTATCAACTTCAGGCAGGAGGTAAAGCAGCTGCTGCTGGAAGTGTGATGGAAGCGCGTTAAAGGTCCTGGAGTTGATCAGCGCTCGGAGGTTCGTGTTGACAAGGATGGAGCCTGGGGTTTCAAAGTCAATATCCTCACCCCTGTTCCGTTTCATTTGCCCTGGGGTTTAAGGACAGGCAAATAAAATTAACATTGTTGTACAAAAGTATTTCAGCACTATGGGCTGAAATTTATGTCAAGCTACAACAACAAAAGAAGTGAGAGAGATGATAAAGAGTGCAGTATTCAAGTGTGAAGAATGACTCTCCAGCGCAGTAATTAATAAACCCACATCTGGAATTCTGACATGAGGTCACAGTTCTGCCATATTCAGGTACGATTCTCAATGCTGCTCTTCAGACCAGGCAAACTTTTAAACAATTCTATCACTAACACTCAAGGTGGAAAGCCTGGCTTGTGACCTCAGGTCATCAAATGCCTCCTGGTGCTCTTTTCTCAGATACTCGTGGACTACACCATCACCAATTATTCCTCTGCCTTTACCCAGGAGCACATACCAGCTGTGGGCTTTCGGATGCCCCTCAGCAGCTGTGGAGGATCCCTGTTTATCTCTGTCCTACTGCGCAGGCTGGTTTTGCACAGGGCCAAGGAGCTGCTGCTGCTGCTGGATGTGCTGCTGCTCTCCCCATCAGCATGCCTTCCTGTGAAGCCTAAATGCAAAACAACATCATAAAAATATGCAAAGAACAGTCAAAGCCCAGCTGGGAGACTGGCTTAACATACAGGAATTCTCTGTTACTAACAAATCTTCTACAGGGTAATGCCCAGGTAGAACAATTTTGAGTGAGTTAAACATACACACAACTCTGCAGTCTCACTCATTCTCAGCAGGTGTTACAGAAATCCTCAGGCAAACTCTCAGGGGACTGACTGAGAGAGATCTGAGAGGTCATTAGGACCCCCCCCAAAGCCACGCTCACCCGAGGCAGACTCCATGTGTGCCCCGTTCACTTTCAGTGGGGTTAACACCACCCGTGGCAGCATCACACCCGTCTTTTTCTTCTGTTTGGTTGTCTGCAGACCAGAGAGAAACCAAAAACAAAACAAAGGAATGAAGGCATTATGGAAGAGTATAGTAATCTTCTAAGCAGCATGTTCCTCAGTTAAAGAGCTGCCTGGCTCCTCCTAGCTGAATCTTCAGGCAACACTACATTTAGGACTAGCAGAGAATTCAAAATTGTCTTCCCATACATGGTCCCTCACCATCCTGCCACTTCTTGCCCAATGAGACAGACTGTAACTATCTCTGAGGCACTTATGCACAAACAGTCCCTGTCCTACCCCAATAATGAAATGTAATGAAAGCTCCCCTTGAGAAGCTTCATCCTTCCCATTAGTCCCACTTTTTCCTACCTGGGAAGCAGTTCTGTAGCTCTCCCTGGTAGCAGGTCCCTTGCTCTGAGATTCAGTGGAACACGAGGCGTTAGAAGAAGTTTCATCAAGAGACACTGAAAGAGATGAGCTCTCAGTCAGACACAGAAGTAGGTCCTGGAGTTTAAGGTTAATGTCACCAGACACTTACCATCATTGTCACCACTCACAGTGCTGGCTTCGTTGGACCCACAGCTTTCTGCATCTGCTGTGTCCTCCAGCTCCTCCCCTTCTGGCACTGACAGGTTCCGGGACCATTGCAAGGCATCTTTCTAGAGGGGGAACAGAACTGGGGTGGCTACAGCCCTCCCTCCCAAATCTACACCAATGGGACCAGACAGTTAACTGGATATACTTTAACCTTCAATTTTTTCCCTATTTTATCCTTGATGCAGAAAGGTATTTTAAAGTATATTTGGGCTCACAGCTGAACAGAAATCACCTAAACTAGGAGTACTTCATAGTCCCTTCCTAGACAAGTACATATCCAAAATTCCAGGTTAATAATAATTAATTTAACAGAAAGGTTCATAATATGTCATAATTTTCTGTAAGTAATGAGTTCATATTAAAGAGAAGCATCTCACTATGACAGAACAAGTAACATCAGAGTGGCCAAACACTAAGACAGCAAGCTTAGGAGATTTATTTCCTACTTGCACAATAAAAGCCATTTCAATGCCATCTACTTTCAGCAAAATGTGTCAATTCAACAGGACTTTCTAACAGCAGAAAAAAGATGGAAATGAAATAGCTGAGATCTATCAAGTTGATATTTATCAGGGAATCCAACAGTACAAAACAATGCAAAAGAAAAGCTCAAGATCAGAAACATTTTCAATATTTAATATTACTGTAACAATAAACTAAAAATAAAAAAGTATTCTAGAGAGATTTCAAGATCTGAGGAAAATACTGAGGTAAAATAACACAGAATGTAGTGGAACACAGAACAAGCAGCCAGAAGAATGAATATACATTCTCCTATCAAGATTTTACTTGTCGCTACAAGCTCTTGGACCAATTCCTTGGTTGGCTGTTTTCCCTTGTGGCTGGCAGCAAGGGAGTGCACAGGTCTGTTCTGATGAGCAGCCACCTGAGCTGGACACCAGGTACTGCAGTAAGAGGATTTATCTTGCCTGTGCAATTCAAGAAATAATACTTAAGGTTTTTTTAAGGAATTTATCATAGATGGCTGAATACAGCTGAAAGGTACACGCTCCAAGGAAATAATGAATTCCAGACCCTCTCCCATGATGATCTCACTGCTCATGATGCTCAAAGACAGGGTTAACACTCAGCCCTGCACCAGGAGCAGAACTCACCCCTGGGCCCTCAGCTGGGAGCAGAGCTCAGCATTTACCTTGAGTGTGAAAAGGCTGATGCGTCCAGGCAGTTTGTAAAAGAGCCCATCCCCTCCCCGGGAATTGGAGTGGAGCATGGCGTTGAGGCAGGCCAGGGGAGATGTGCCACTGCAACAGAGACAGAGAAAGGAGAGAGCTTAAGAAACAGATTATCAAGAAAACAGCCTGAGAGATCTGATTAAATGGGCATCCTTTAGCTGATGAGGAGAACAAAGGTGATGCTATTAACTTTACGGGACAGGCACTTCAGTCAGAACAGTGTCACTGGTTTCATTCTGACCTGTACATCAGCCTTGCACATCAGAGCGAACAGTAAATGTGACACTAATTTTAAAGCTATCCTCGTCTGTTTTTAGACATTTCTAACTTTTATTATCTGTTTCCTCTCCTCCTCTCCTGGAATCCTTCAGTGTTGGATTGATTTTATAAAACCCCCAGATTTATTCAGCAGTAGAAAGATGTAATAAACTGCAGACACACATGTTACTGGAATGTCTCCCTGATATGTCACTGACCAAACTACTTGAGCAGAGCTCGATACAAAGGCTCTGATGCTCTCATTTGTTAATTCCTACATAACTCCCTGGTTAAAGCCCCATCCTACACTCACACTGATGGAACTGCTATGCCACGTAATATGGTGTTTTCCAGTAAGTCCCACATGTACGGGCAGAAAGTTGTCTGGAAGACACATTACAGCACTATCGACTGCATTCCCAGTAAAAGTGAAACTGAAAACTGGACTGAGATAAAATATTTCAAAGAAAATCATTGTCAAATTGAAAACATAGAACAATTTCTGTTTCCATGCTGTATGTGCTTGGGTTTTGGACATTTCTTCACATGCCATGGCAACAGGCAAAGTTACCCCATATCACTTTCAGATCATGTGAACAAAATTTCCAGCCTTCTGTCCTGTTAGACAGTGTTTTCCCCTCTGTGTTTACCAGACACTCCAAGCACACTCACCAGACACAGAGCTCTCTTAAAATAGCAAACTAAGTAATTTTCCCCAAAACAAGAAAAAAACCAAGCAGTTAAAACTCTACCAGGAGCTAAACTCAGCATGGTACTGGCTCATGGGAATGTCAGTGCCTGGTATGGAACACAGCCCTCCCAGCAGAGCAGCATGACCCCCCAGCCAGGGAGCCCCACCTCAGAATTGATTCAGAAGGAAAAATATCTCAAGGCACTGAGCTATTTCCTTCAGGAAATGGAGTTTCAGGAAGAGCTTCTATACAAGCACCAGCAAAGCCCGCTGCACATTCAGCCAGGCAGGCTCATTGCCTTTATTCTGCAAACAATCATACTCTGAAGAAAACAATCTTTTCTTAAAGCAGAGAATTAATGACCAGGGAAGGAAAAGCAGATATCCCAAGGGAAACCATCGACCTTTAAAGGAATGAGTTAGGTTTGTGGGATTTAACATGACACATGTTCCAAAGTCTGGTCTTTACTTACACAGTGTGACAGGTCACTTGTAAAAACTGGGAAAGCACAGGATAATTTATGTGTGTGAAGAGCCCTGCTATTATCTTTGGCAGGGGACAGCCTGTGCACAGAGATCTTCAACTGCCTGCTTAGGTAACAGGACTTATGTGAGAGAGTTGTAGAAGATCGATTAAAGCAAAGCTCCTCTTATGAAGATCCTCATTAAAATCTGTCTGAATTCTACTGAAACCACTGCCCATATCCAAACCAGAGAAGATCTCAGAAAGCATCACAGAATCACGAAACAGTTTGGGTTGGAAGGGACCTCAAAGACCATCTTGTTCCAAATCTCCCCCATGGGGAGGGACACCTTCCACCAGAGCAGGTTGCTCCAAGCCCTGTCCAGCCTGGCCTCAGAGATTTCCAAGGACGGAGTAGCCCCAGCTTCTCTGGGCAACTTGTACCATGACCTCACCACCCTCACAGGGAAAAATTTCTTCCTAATATCCAATCTAAACCTCCCCTCCTTCACCTGAATCCATTGCCCCTTGTCCTTCCACTACATGCCCCTGTGAAAAGTCCCTCCCCAGCCTTCTTGTAAGCCCATGGAAGGTGGGTGGTCCAACAGTTCCAAATCTGATGCAGCAGCACACATCAGCCTCATGCCTCTCCAAACAACAGCAGGTCCCACACCCAACACCTCTGTACACGTCACTGATTTTCACTATTCAAAACACCCCAGCTGTTTCCTGATTTCACACAAACAAGGAGCAGAAACAAGCTAACATTTAGGTCCCAGAAGAAATCAGTTTACCTTCTGTAGTTGGGTAAAGTACAGGTTTGGGAAATGCAAACACCACAGTGAAAAACAGTCCACAGAAACAAAGGGAGGGAGAAGCAAGACTAAAAATAGTCCTTGCGTCTGGATTTGTCAGAATTCCATCCCTGGACAGCAGCTTTTCGTGTCTCTGGTAGTCAAAATTCCTTTTTTTT
>VXBC01011591.1:239680-257671 GCA_013399945.1 Ploceus nigricollis
CGCATGGCCGCGGCGGGGAAGTGGCACCGCCCGGGCCGGGGGCGGCTGCGGGACCGAGCTGGAGCTGAGGGCTCGAGGCTGAGCCCCCGCGGCTGAGGGCTGCGGCTATTGGTGTTCCAGCATCCCGGCTATTACAGAATCAGTTAGGCTGGAAAAGACCTCTGAGATCAGTGAGTCCAACCTATGACCCAACACCACCGTGGCCACCAGAGCAGGGCGCTGAGGGCCACGTCCAGTCTTTCATTAAACACCTCCAGGGACGGTGACTCCACCGCCTCCCTGGGCAGCGCCTTCCAATACCTAATGACCCTTCCTGTTAAGACATTCTTCCTGACGTCCAAACTAAACCTCCCCTGGCGCAGTTTAACACTGTGTTCTCTTGTCACTGGTTGGCAGAAGAGCCCGACTCCCATCTGGCTACAACCTCCTCACCCAGAGGTAGAGAGAGTGGTAAGGTCACCCTGGAGCCTTCTCCAGGGTAAACACCCCCGGCTCCTTCAGCCGCTGCTCACAGGACATGTGCTACAGATTCTTCCCCACCTTCATTTCCCTTCTCTGGACATCGTGGTTATACTCCAAGGCTCCTTCTCCCCACGGTGCTGACAAAAGGCTGGTTTAAATCAGCACCACCCATTGCAGTTACAAGCAATGGAAAACCGAGGCCAGGGGCCCACCCTGGACTGGGATTCTGGCAGGGTTTTCACCAACACTTCTGGTTCCCAAGGTGCCACATGCAGGCATCACCGCCTTCTTCTCATAAACACACACACACTACAATACTCATTGCAGTTCTACTCATAATTACATTTTTCCACTTACTTTGTGCAGACTTTTTTTTAATGAAAAAAAAAAATAACACGAGGCTTTGTAAAACATGAAGTCACTGAGCCTTACCCCAAATTAACAATGAAAAACACATGTTTTGATAGATGCAATAAATCTTATTGACTTTATTACACATTGTATTTTAGGATCACTTTACATTCCTAGACAAAAGAGATGATACAAATAAATATAAGCTGTAAAACTATGGACAGAACTATGGACAGATTCTTTTTCTACAGATCACCTAAGAGAAGGCGGAGGTGGGCGTATCTCCAAGGAGCTGAGAGTTGTCATCGACAGCTGAGCCCATAGAAGGATCCTGGGTCACCTCTTCAAAAAGA
This sequence comes from Ploceus nigricollis, assembly GCA_013399945.1. Lineage (NCBI taxonomy): Eukaryota > Metazoa > Chordata > Aves > Passeriformes > Ploceidae > Ploceus > Ploceus nigricollis. The sequence goes on from VXBC01011591.1 coordinate 240,847, forward strand.
AAGGGGGCTGGAGAAGGTACTAAGCACCTGGATCCCAGAGAGTCAACCCCCCACTGCACAGTGCAGCAGGCAGCACCAGTGTTCTCATTTCAGTTCCATCTCTGTAGCTAATTATGGCTTTTGCAGGTTCTCTTTTCCAGTCTGTGTTTGAACACAGCAGGAACAGACCCCCAGGAATTCCACTGAACTGTTTAAAGACTGGTGCGCGTTGCCCAGCACAGACAGGAGAGAGGACAGGTCCAGGTACACAGGTGCCTCACTGAAACTCCAGCGCTGCGTGTTCAGCAAGGGCAGACTCACACACCTCAGACTGACTGAACGCTGCCTGCTCTGATCTGCATAAGGCACCGGCGCAGCCCCAGGTGCTCTGGCAGAGGTATGTGTTTTAGAAGATTCAAGCAGCATGCAAATATTTTTAAAAAGGCGCTAGACCTAAGTTAAGGATTTAAGAAAGTGCTTTAATTCCTATGCTTCAGTGTCTGGTGGTGCTTGCTCCCATGGCTGACTCCTGCTCCGTGCCACTTTTTTTAAAAAAAGATCCCATTATGCAGATCAGAGCAAAGACAATTATGTTGAATGTTAAACATTCCTATGAAGAAAAGGTGATGGTGCAAGGCTGTCCCAGGGCCTCTTCCAGGAGTCCAGCTGGATTTCCTGCCTTGGGTTAACCAGCAGGAAGCCCAGATGGTTCAGATAACACCAAAGAAGGGCAAACTCGGCAGGAATGTTTCTTAAAAGCTTCAACCCAGAGCTCAGTATGTTTTGTACAGCTTAAGACAATGTATCTTAATATCAGTGCCACTGAGCATCTGGTGAGGGTTAAGTCCTTTGGAATGAGAATCCAAAGGCTTCTGTAACAGGCCGAGATTGCCCATGAATACACTGACCAAATCTCCACCCAAGCCCCAATTTACATACAATGACTAAATATGCAGATTTATTCTTTCCCACTCTACTGAGTTTCTTTCACCTTGCTAATGAATTTCTACAGAGTTAAAAGCAGAGCCTTTCTGACACTGGCTCATCAACATGAAAACAGGTTTGCACTGCAGAGCTCCATGGTACCAGCCCTGCCACGAAGGCAGTTTCCAGCATATGAGTTTAATATAGAATAGAATTCCCTATGGAATAGTAGCAACTGAGGAAAAGTGTGCACATGTGCAGACACAGATGTGTCTGTGTATGCATTATTCACATAAAACGTGTACATAGGTATGTACAAACAAGTGGTTATATATTGTGCTGCTGTCTCAGGGTTTTAAACATCCCCCCCATTTAATTTCAATTCTCTGAGCACTTAAACCATACAATCATCTTTTAAAATGTGCTAGTACAGAAGATTATGTGCTGGAGAGAAAGAAGGAAGAGAGGGAAGAGAAGGTGATGTTATACTATGCAACAAAAGCCTGTTAAAAGGCTCTCTGGATATAAACAGCGCTTTGTGAAAACAAAGATTATGCTGGGTTTCCATGTTCAGGTTGAAAGAAATTGGTCATGTGCCTGCTCTCTCAGTTATAAGCAAATCCCTCCTTCCTCCACCAAAACTATTATATCTATGTATGTGTGCATATATGTGTATACATATATCAACCTCGTGGCCCAGGAAAGCAGTCCGTGGAATGCAGCAGCCAAGTTGGTGTTTAAGGGGCCCACCTGGCTCACCTGGGCACCGTGCCTGCAGGATGCACAGGTGAGCTGTGCTGAGCACTCAGTTCCTCCTGCTCAGGGGGTCAGTAGAAAGGAGTTCTCCAGCCTGATGAAGTCACTCCGTGGACACTTAACGAGCACAAGGCAGAGTCCACACATCAGAGCAGGTCTGCAACCAGGCAAGTCCTCACACACCCACATGTGTCAGTCTGGAGGGAGCCATCAGTGAGGGAAAACAGGTAAAAACGTTCACAGGATGACAGCCAAGAGCAACCAGAAAAAGTAACATCCCAAGTCTCAATATACAGTGAACTAAAACTTACGAATGAGCTGTGGGACACTAGACTGGGACACCTTACTCTGTCCTTAGCGTGGAGTTCCACCTCCTTCTGCCCTGCTACACGAGCCTGCTTTAGTCATAGGGCAGCTTTGCAACGAGACTGTCAAATGCAGGAGTTCTCCCTCCCTTGTTTTCAAAGTAAAACCCCTGGAATTAACACCAGCTTCCATCACCAGCCTCAGTTAGGTCGGGTTCACTCCCAGCAGGCTCTGAGTGGGCTGGGAGGTGCACAGAGAAAGCTGCTTAACATGGAACAGGTGAGGCACAAGAGGCACTGAATGCTAAACCTCCTTAGACACCAAGGGAAGGGACCAAACTCCCAGGAGTGCACTCAAAGGCAGCTCCAAGTTCCAGTGCTCTGCCCAGCTGAGAGTCTGAGCCTGGCAGGGAGAGCTCTGAGCCAGTGCTACGTTTTCCATCAACAGTGGGAGGCATGAGAAAAATGGCTATATGCCATTAAAGATGTTATATGGACACTGGTTTTAAATGCCAGGGGTAAAGATGGAGGCAAGAGAGAGGAGGAAAGCTGTGGAGCCGACACTGGCATGCAGAGGTGTTCCTTGACAAGGTGGTTCCTGTTGGTAGGGGTGAGGTCTGTAGGTCAGCTTAGAGGAGCTCTCACTTATGCCTGTAAACAAAGAAAGGACTTCAGATTCTACTGCTTCCTTTCTAGACACCACAGAGGTGTTTTGAGACCCTTTTCTGTCCTACAGCCCTTTGGGGAGGCACAGCTGTGTGGTGGTGAGGACATGCTGGCCACTGCCATCCTGCCTGTTCAGACCAATGCCTGAACCCCAGGTGGTGATGCCAGTCTCTCAAGCAGGAAGAGGAAGAACCATGCACCTTGTCGATTTTGAACAGATCCTCTGCTTTTTAGCCTCTTTTGGTTCTCACTGTGGAGCCGCAGAGTGGTGGTTCTGTTGAGATGACTTTCAACTCTGGCTTCTTAGTGCCCAACAACCAAAAGCACCGTGCAGCAGAAGGGCTGGTGCAGGAGGAGGACGGTGATGCTGTGAGGTGATCCCCATGCTTCCCATTGCTCCTAACACACTGTAACGTACCTCATGCATTTTTGATTTCCTAACTAAAATCCATTTCTCACAGAGGCCAAATGCTGAATTGCAAGCACGGATCTTCCCATGGCTCAGTGCCCCTGGACTGGCCCGAGTCAGTTAAACAACAACAAGGCCATCTCCAGGGAAAGGGGCTGGAGGCTGGCCAGGAGCTCTCTCTGCAGGTTTGTCCTTGTCTCTGCTCCCAGAAGGTAAAGGCTGTTCCCTCCCTGGAGAGGCGTTGCTGGTTTTATTTTGGAACCAGCCCTCGTGACTGTGGGTAGAGCTGAGAACTGGGGGTGCCTGATCCTGATGCAGATCCCACTGATTTCCTTCCAGTTTTCGGTCTGAAGAAGCAAAAATTAAAATATAAACAAGAAAAGCTCTAACAATGTCACCTGTTACTTTGCAAAATTAATCTGCAAAAAGCTGATTTTTTTAACTGGAGTTATTCTCTAACAAACAGTTTCAGCTTTTTCTTCTGTCCTATGTCCTACACCCTGAAAGAAGGCTGTGGCAAGGTAGGGGTTGGCCTCTTCTTCCAAGTAGCAAGTGACAGGCCAAGGTGAAACAGCCTCAAGTTCTACAAGGGGAGGTTGAGGCTGGATATTAGGAAAGATTTCTTCACTGCAAGAGTGGTTGAGCCCTGGCACAGGCTACTCAGGGTAGGGGTGGAATCTCCATCCCCTGCAGTGTTCAAAAAATGAGTAAATGTGGCACTTCAATATAAGGTTTAGTAGCATGGTGAGATTCAGTTGGAGGTTGGACTCAAATCTTAAAGGTCTTTTCCAACCTTAATGATTCTATGTTCCTTTTTCTCTCTGCTTTACTATGAAGCTCAGCTTCGCTTCACCGATGAGAAGTGCTGACCGACAGCAACTGTACTTGCACCTCTCCTGTGGGCCAGTCTGCTCAGGGAAAGTCCAACTCACCTGGGTTTTGATTTTTTATTTGAAGAGCTCTCAAAGGTTGAGGCATCCACTTGAATCTCATCTTCGTCCTGCAGAGCTGCTTCCAGAGCTGCCTGAACCTTGGGAGCGATGGCTGGACCTTCATAGTTCCTCGTCGTCCGGCTGGGCGCGTCCATTTCCAGTAACACGATGTTCTCTGCCTGAGACAGGAAAAGCAGAATCAAAGTCTCCATATCTTCACACAAACCGTTACTCTGCCCTCCAGAAACTTAATCTGAAGTACTTTATAAATGTATGCAGGACACTACAAATTTACATCTCAAAGAAGAACACACAATCCCCTCTGGAATTCACATTCCCCTGATCACAGGGTGAAGAGGCAAAGGTTCAACCACATCTGGGCTTACCCTGTACCGAGCAGCTGTGTGATTCATCATGGACGTCCTGGCGTGTTGGCTCAGGGGCCTTTTGTACCCCACAGCAGATACTGGTCTTTTCATCATCTGCTGGTTACTAGAGAGAAACAGACTCAGGCTGTTATACCCTAAAACCAAAGGCTCCTCTTGGAGTTTACGAGCTACAACATCTGCAAATTCCAAATTCCATGCAGAAATCTGTTTCAATGCAGCAGAAACCACCCAGGCTGCGTTTGTAGGAGCAGGAAAGAAGTATGACAGGAATGCACTGCTATTTTAAGGGTGAATGCACTAGTATATGTATTTTACATATAATTATTGGGTTTGCCTATTAGAAAAATCATAATCTCTCCTAACTGTACATTCATATTTTATAGCACCTATTAAGAGGAATAAATTGATTTGTTTTGTTTTATTTTATTTTATTACGCATCAAGAAGCTGTGAACTCTAGAGGGTCTGTTTAAATCCCCAATTCAATCCCTCTTTTGTTCTTGACAGCTAGAGGGTTTCCTGTGACCTGTAATTCCATCCCAAGAGCAGAAGTACACTCACTCCAGACGGGTTATGGGATGTAGTTTCCAGTTGTCTTCCTCTTCATCAAGGAATGATCTGTTCATGATCTTATTCTTTTCTTCCAAGGGAATAAAGTTTTCAATAATCAGGTGCCTACATGCAATCACAAAAATGAGAAATATACAAGAAACATAATTAGCAATGACTTTCCTCACTGCTCCTCTCCCACTGATGTAATACAACCTTGGAAAAGGAGGAATGGTTCCGTTTTCTCATGGTTAAATCTTATTCCACAAGTATGTGCAAGGCATTCCCTCCACTCCCTGCCCTGAGAAACCCTCTCTGTTACAGTTAATAGCTTACTTCAGTGATGGGGCTTACTTTAGCTTTAGTTCCCTGGTGAGTTCATTCTGGGTCTGTTCCATTTCCTGGCGCCCCTTGATGTGCTCTTCTTGGAGATCATGGATCTCTGCCTTCACAGCTTGCAGCTTGGAAAATAACTGGAGCACACAACAAGAGCCAAAATCCATCACTTGCCAAAGCTCCTCTCACTTTCACACACAAGTTCATTTTATTCCCAGCCTGGTAGACAGGGAATCATTTTCTTTTTACCTTTTTGAGTTTTTTGGTCTTTATGTCCACCTCTTGCTGAAGAGAACTGTAGGTCTCCTTCAGTTCTAGTGTTTCCTCATCCTGACTTTCCATCTGTTGCTGGATTTCTCGCTCCCGACGTTTCTGAAGAATGTGAAAATATGGCATTAAAGACCTCAATTACCTTGTCCTCCAGCTGACACACATGAAACCAATGCTCAGGATAGGTTTCCTTCCCTGCCTTCCAGTTCTTCATATCTCTTGCCATAGAAATACCAGAAACATCTTATTTGTCTTTATTTTGCTATTAAAATCAGGTAGTGTGAACAAGGCTCAAGCTTCAACTAAAGGAATCAAATGTCATTTTTAGAATTTTTTTCTTTCCTTTTTATCAGTTTGTACTGTTTATTACATTTAAGAATCACCAACAGAATTTGCATTACAGAAAAAAAACTTTTAGTACAGAATAAAGATCCCTCCCTTCAGCTAAAGGCTGAACTGGTACTCTTAGAGGTCTTACAAACAGCTCCAATCAAGATAGGAGGTAAATCTTTACCATGAAGAGCTAGAAGAAAACTTTTATAAACCTTCTTTACATATTTCAAATAATGACAAATATGACACAAGCCCTTCCCCCTTCTTTTCAATAAATGATTGCCATTAAACCAATTTTAGGGTTAACCCTGGGAAAACATTCTGGTAATTTCCCTGACACAATGTTTTACAAAAGTTCAGCAGCAAGGCTTTTTATACAAAATAACAAATCTCCTTCCTTGTACCTGTTCTGCAATTTCCTGTCGTTTCTGTTCCAGGATTTTCTGCTGTTCATTTGTGTGATCCACAATATTTTTCCCTCCCACCAGCAGCTTGCTTTCCATTGTCTGAAAAGAAAAACCAGAGTCAGAAGTTTGTCTCAGTGACTACTCAGAGGGTAACTTTCTCTCCTGTGGATACAACTTCTTCAGGGCAGCTCCCTTATTTAACTTTCTCTTTCAAGGCAGCTGCTACAGGAATCACTTTTTCTTAAAATACCTATAAAACTGTGGGATTAATGCAATAGTAACTTGTTTAGAATAAGACACCACTGCAATGCGTGGCAAAGCTGGAGAGCCAAAATGTGCTCCCCTGTGAATAACTTCTTAATGATCTGTGACAGAAGGAAGCATTTTTAGTGCCACAGCTTGTGAAAAGATGCATTGTCTTTTACTGTGCCAATTGCTTAAGATCAGCACATAAGAACAATGAAACAACTCATGAATATTGAAATATGTGATTAATGGTGGAAATTTCAACTTCTGGCTAGAAATGGTTTATTTCAAAATCTTACAACCCAAACACAAATCACTATCCTGGAAACTTTCTATGAAATATCTTTCCAAATTGGGAAACCCTTTATTTTCCCCACAGCCTAAGGAAATTGCTTTCAAAGGGTATGATGAGGAAGAATTCTACCTTGATTTTAGCACTCAGCATCTCTGTTGCTTCTTTCTCTCGCTTCAGGTCCTCCATTTTCTTCTCCTTCTCTTTCAGCAGCCTCATCTTTTCTTCTGCTACCAAGCTGTGATCCTCAACTATAGCTTTCTTCTCAATCTCCAGCTTTTCTTGTTGCTCCCTCCAATAGTCATCTTTGTCATCTCCTTCATCCTCACCCTCTTCAGTGTCCTCCTCCTCTTCCCCACCCTCCCTCCTCCTTTCCCTCCTCTTTCTTTTGCCAATAGACCGTTTTTCCAACTGTGCCTTGAGTCGAGCAATCTCCTCCTGGAATTCCCGCAGCAGAGCCTCCTTTGGATCCTCGTTCACCTGTGGCTTGTTCTTGATGTTTTTGGCACGGTTGGCATATCTCAGTGTGGTCAGGGTCTCCTCTACATTGTAAGAGGCAGGGCCTATATTGGCCACCATCACAGTTTTGGCATTGCCACCTAGTGAGTCCTGAAGTAGCCTGGTCAGCTTGGAGTCCCGGTAGGGTATGTGCGTGCTTTTGCCATCTACCAGGGCGGAGATAACGTTGCCCAAAGCTGAGAGGGAGAGATTGATTTTAGTGGCTTCCTTCAGCCTTTCCCCCTGTGCTCCAGTCTTTGCTTGCCGCTCACTGCCTGCCAGGTCGACCAGGTTGAGCTTCCCAACACGGATGTGGTTCTCTCCATCCAGTCCCAACTCGCTGCACTCGATAGTGATCTGGAAAATGGCGTGAGATCGAGAGCTGTGCTCGTTCATGTTGGTGGCACCAACGGAGCGGTTCTGGTTTCCCAAATTCATGATGTGCTCTATCTCTTTGACGCTTTTTGTAACAATGGTGGTCAAATCTTTAACAAAAACCCCTGTGTCCGGTCTCTCCTTCAACTCCAGCCGCTTGGACTGATCCTTTGATAACAAGTCTCTGATTTCTTCTTGGTATATTTCCAAATAAGACGCTCTAACTAAGTATTGCTGATTTTGAGATCTAGAGATGTGGGTGAAGATGTGGTCGAATGAATTGGGGATGACCCCTCTCTTTTCGGGATCACCACGCACCCCTTCCATCGTATATGTTTTCCCTGTCCCAGTCTGCCCATAGGCAAAGATTGTCCCATTAAACCCTTGCAGAACAGAGTCCACGAGAGGTCTGAAGGTCTCATCGTAGAGTTCAACCTGTTTGGAATTCCAGTCATACACAGCATCAAAGGTGAACGTTTTAGGCAGTTCATGAGATGATCCCCGTGGATTCTTCACTGAGACCTGCCCTAACTTGACATCCACATTGACAACTTTTTCATAGGAAGCAGTTTGCTCTTTGCTGTTCATGGGCCGGCAGCGCACGACCACCCGCACGGACTCGGAGCTCTTTGACTTAGACATGACGGCGGGGCTGTGGCTGCTGTGATCCTGTTGATGGATGATCCCGTGCTACAAACCTGGCACAAAAACAAAGCAGGAATGTCTGAAGGCAGTTTTCTGCAGGGGATAACTTTTCACAAAGCCAAAGACTCGCCTCATCAATTTGAGCAGCATTTTGCACTCATTAAGTTGCAAGGGATTTTGAAGTACTAAAATAATGTACAACATGAAAACCCTGTAAAGGCCTGAACTGAGACAGAATTATTTTACCAAAGGCTGTGCATCAAATGGTATCATTTTTACAAGCTCTGCTGCAAAAACTCATCATCAGATCACATCTTTACAGCTGGTAAAGATCCTTTTCTTGATCCTTAAAAATAATAATAAACCTTTTAAAACTATTTATGAAAATAATACTTTGCCAATCATTTTCTTTGCAGTCAGGCCTTTTGTTTTAAATCTCCCATTTTGAAAATCTAGTACAGCTTTGCTCTCTCTGGAGCACAAGTCTGCTATTATCTTTTCTTTTGGCAAGATACTTTTATCAGGATTCCCCACAAAAGCCAGCCCTGCTCAGCTACACTGACCTACTGACATCACTCCTGCTCTGGTGTTCCCATTGCATCGGGTTTACAGGACTCACCATCAACCTAAACCCATGTTGTATAAACCCAGATCACAGATCCAACTCGTTCATGACTCTGGGTAGAGAGGGAGGACACACTGGTGCATCCTCCAGTCATCAGCAAGCTGCCATTGAAAATGGAGCAAAAAGCCTGTTTCCTAAACTGCTACAGCAGTCCCTGCTAAAGCCTCACACAGCAGATCTCAATGGCACAACTTGGGGAATGCCATGCAATTTCTAATAACCCTTTTTATTTCCAAAATGTCTTCTAAGAAGAGCCCTCAGGTCCTTCTGCCAACTAGAACTAAGTGTAAAATTAATACACACAGGGAAGCCCAGGTAGTGCTGGCACAGGTTCAGGTGTGGCTTCCTTGGAATGTGTTCACTGTTCCCTTCCCAGCTGGATCAGCAGGAAACAGGAATTTTTGTCTAATTGTTTTTCACTTGATAATTGCATGTCTCAGGAGAGCTTCTCCAACAAGGTGGCAGAGAACTTCAGGGCCAGAGTTATTGGATGGAAAAAGAAGCACAATTCCAGCCCAATATACAGTCAGACTGGCAAAAAGTAAAAGAGAAGTAACAGATAAACATGGTTAAGAACTGTACAGAAACCTCAATATGGCCTTGGGAATTTCCTTGGGTCTGTGGGGGGAAACTCTTTGCTTCTCACTCTTCCCTTAAAAGCACTGAACTGGACACTCATTCAGAATTCACTCCACACCCTGCACAGTGAGTTGAAACTGTTACAGGAACTTTGGATAGCTACTGAATAAAACCATTTCCCTCCTAACTGACAGCTCCAGATAAAGGTGACCTTCCTGTCTGACCCACAGCAAGCACGAATTCTGGAGCACAAGCACAGAAAGAATAAGTGAAACGAGGACAAATCTTGGCAGAATCACAAAGCACAACTCTCCCTCTGTTCATCCTGAGGAGTTGTATACATTTACACACGCTTCCCCTTCCACAGCTCTGAGAGACATTCCAGTAATTCAAGTTCACAAGAGACAATTTTCTGACAAGGTCACATGACAACCACTGTGTCACGTATCTGCATGCTCACACTGGCAAATACTCAAATTAGGCACAAGTTCTGACAAGGAAAGCATGGATTTATTTTATATATTGAATATCTAAAATACTGCTCTGATGAGAAGTGCCACTTTTGTAAGCAACTATGACAAATATTAAATGATCAGAGTTAAGTTAGTCTTGCCAGAGGTACACCTTGAACAAAAATTATGCTGTACATTTGCTGCTCCTCTGGGTGTACCTCCTCACCATCAGCTTTTGACACCTTTCCCCACTTCACTTGCAAGCCTCTTTTTATAGTCACAAGCAACTGATTTTACCCCTGATGTGGGCTATTTTCATAACAACCCATCCTGAATCATCTCCAATTATTTTAGCGACTGTGGTGAAGTTTACTGGAAGCATAACAAATTATGGTTCTTCTCAGATTTATCCAAGTGTGTAACTGGAAAATAAAACCAATTAGTTGGCAGTGTTTGTATTCCCCAGAAACTCCTGGGCAATGTTTGAGCTGTCAGAGTGGCTGGACATGAATGGCAAGAAAGCTGGGAATGCTGCCGTGCCACCCACTCTTCTCCATCAAAAATGGGAATTTTTCCATGAAATTAGTTCAGCCTAAAGTGACCTGGGCCAGGTCTCTGCAAGTCAAGGTCAAAGTCAAGGTTGAGATGGATGCACTTGCAAACGTGCCCCTCATGACCGAGGGGAGGATGGGCAGCATTTTTATTTATTTCAGTCAACACAAAGGTTATGCCTGAAAAAATGAGCAATGCCACAACCTGGATACAAGGTAGGGCAACCACTTTTCCTCAGAAACTTCCAGGATTGGGAGGTGCTGTCTTAGACAGCTGTGCCCCAGGCATTGTGCTCACCCCAGCCACCTGCCCTGACAGATGACATCCTGAAGCTGCTCTGTTTCCTGCCTTAAATATCTCTGAAAGATTTTCTTGGAACTGCCCAAACACTTCCTTTGCATCTCTGCACATCCCGAGGTAGCACTCAAAACATTCCATTGCTTCTCGCCATTCAAATCTTTCAAATATTTGTGGTTTCATAATGTCACGGTTGAATTGTGTCCTTCCCTCCTTCCCAAGCCAAACCACCCTTGGTGCTGCTGTTTTCCTTTCGCCTCCCTGCCAAACGCTCCGCAGGCCGGGCAGGACATCCCGGTGCTGCCGCTGGAGCTGGGCTGGCGGTGCCACCTGTGAGCCCTGATCTCACTCGGCGTCTGGGGTCACCTGTGCTCACCTCTGTCACCGCTGTCACCTCAGCACGGCACCCCACGGGTGCTCCCTGCCCCGGGGAGCCGGGACCGCGGGCTCGTTCGCGGATTCACCCGAGCATCACCCACCGCCCTCGCGGCTGCGACGCCGGGCGCTGCAGGGAAGGGAGCCCGGGGACAGCGGGGAGCGCCGTGGAGAGGGGGAAGGACCGCGGGGGAGAAGCACCGGGAGCGGGGGACACCCACCCGAACTGGGCCACCCGCCCGCGACATCGCCCNGCGCCCGCCCCGCGCCGCCGCTCCCGGATGCAGCCGGGACAAAGGGCCCCGCCGCGGGCATCCCGCCCGCCGCCGATCCCGAAAATGCCGGGTTTTGCCCCAGCCAGGCGGGTCCCGCCGCTCTGCCGCACCCAGGCTGAGGCCTTTGAAATCCTCCAAAGCTCGGGAGTATTTCCAAGGAGAAAAAGACCATCATAAAGAAGACATTTAAGAGTTAAAGCCGCTTAATCAGAGCTGGCTGGACCGCAGCAGTGCAGTGCAGGCTGCAGCTCTGGTACCAGACTCCTGCAATGGAGGAAGGAATGTTGGTGCACTACAAGTGAATACAAAATCAAGTTTTTATTAGTACAAAAAATACCTTATTTAAAAAAAAAAAAAGAAACACCCCATCCCAACATTTTGTTTTAATACTTTGTCTTCCCAACAGTGTGGGGAAAGGTTTCCCCTGCTCCACAGCAAGGCAAGGCAGCCCCAAGGGCATCACCCAAGATCAGTAAACTGTATGACACAAGGAGGTTCAGTCTTCAAAAGCCCAGCTTCCAAAGGCCCTAAAACTGATAATTTTCCCCCAAATCCCATGATTTTTGAAGCCAGCCCTGAGGAAACAAGAGATGACTTTTTGCCACCCTGACACCTGGGGGACCTTCTCATTTTGCCCTCTTTTGCTCACTCCCCTGAGCCCTCAAACTCCATCAAAGCTCAGAAACATTTCAAGGAGGAAAAGACCACCATAAAAAGAGACATTTGGACTTAACTGCTCATAACAGCCTTGCCTAGACTGCAGCAGTGCACTGGAGGCAGCAGCTCTGGTACCACAGACTCACCCAAGTGGCATTTTTTAAAAATGAACCATTCTGTAGTCAGTCTTTGGACCAGAAAATGAAATCACAGAAGCACCAAAAGGCAATGGTCAAGTTGAGTCTCATCATGTTGGGATTATCAGTGATACCAGCATCAAACCACACCAGGCCAAACAGAGGGGTTTGGGCTGTTGCTTCCCCATCAATGAAGAATTTTCCAGAGTTACCTCCACTGAGAACTGCCCCAGACAAGAATAATGCTCTCAGAGGGGTTCTCTTATAAAGTATAAAAACAAAACAATACCATAGACACAGGTATGACCTACCCAACCCCACTACAGCTATTTTTATAACCTTGGCTCAAAGTTTCTCTTCTACCACAGACCTCACTGACATCAACAGCTACAAAGCTATGAGCCCTCAATCTCCAGTTCTGGCCTGGCTGTGACAGATCTCCTCCCATGTCCCTGCACATACCTTGCCCCAGGCTGATGCAGAGAGGCTGAACAGGCAGCTGCCATGTCACACTGCACTCCTCCAGCACCACCAAAGAGATCCAGGGCCCCATAGCACGGGGTACGGAATCTCTTTGGACAGGAGAAGGGACACTGAGGCACTGTGGTGACACAGGTCTGGTAAGACAACTGTGGTCCTTGATAAACCCCAGAGCTTCTTCAGTCGTGAGCTTCACCTTGCATGCCCTTTCCAGGGAACCTGATATGCCTGACAGAAGTTTTATACTCAAAGAGAACCAATTATGGTCAGTTTTGGACATGAAGTTTCAAAACATCTCCAGATGAGAGTTTAGAATTAACAGAGAAAGAAAAGAGGAGGAAATCTGAGCAGCTGCTTCATCATGATTGCCGGTGAATCCCAAGTAGTGAGAACGGAGAGCTATAAAAGCTACATCTTAAAAAACTATAGTTTATAGTTTCCTATAAACTACATGATTTAAATTTCTATCTGAGCTCACACTGGAAACACAGGAGAGATCAGACAGAACAGTCTGGAAGGGACTGTGAGGAGCATTGGAGGGTAGGAGCCCTCCCACAGCCCAGCAATGACTGCCCACAGGGAATGCTGCAGCACCAAAGCCCCAGCTCAGAGCCCTGGAACCACGGAGCCTCTTCCTGCTTTGGTCAGAACTCATCCCGCAGCCTCGGTGGGTGGTCCATGCCAAAAAATGAGGAGGGTTTCCCATGGATGTCACGTTCTCTTTTCACAAAGGCAGTGAAGGAAGAGACACAGTTCCCAATGAAGTGGTCGGACTGGCCAAGGATGTACAGATCAATCTGAGGCACTTCTGGCTGCAAGCTGACAACCTTGAGCTGCAGAGAAACGAGGAGAGCAGATGAATCCAGTCAGCTATTATCACAATCCAATGTCTTGGCATAATATTATAAATGGAATACACAACAGAAAGAGAATGAGCTTTGTCTTTCTCTGCCCTATAACTCATTTATGATTAGATCAATGTCAGAGCATTTCTGAAAATCACTTATGTTTATTTAATTTAAACCCTTTTCATGGAAATATTTACTACCATGCCAGACAATGCTCCTCAATCTCCTGGAAAAAAAAAGAATTTTACAGGATAATTTTTATTGCTATGAGCCAAATTCACTTTGAGATGCCAACATTTGGCTGTGAATAACCTATTCCACAACTGCCTGCCTGCTATCCATGACAGCCTCGGGCCAGAAGCCAAGGAAGGTTTTTATCCAAGCACTCCTGCCAGAAGAGGTTTCTGGAAGACTCACCTTTTCCTGGAAGAACTGCTGTATTTCCGTTGTGTAGGGCTCGGAATCAGTAGCAATATAAACAGACTTAGCTTCAATCTTTGCCACCCAGAGCTTGAGAGCCCGTTTGATCTCTCGGAGGTCTGGCAGGCACATGTCCATGGTGAGCGGCACCGCGGCACTGCGGTCGTAGCCCACACACTGTGGGGAAGCCATGAAGTGTGGCCCGGCCGTCCCGTCCTTTAACATGTTGCAGGCATTTTTCTATCGGAAGAGGAAAAGAGAATCACAGAATCATCAAAGTTGAAGACCTCTGAGATTATCAACTCCAAACTTTGAACAGATACCCCATGCCTACTAAACCTTATCAGAAAGCACCACCTCTACTTGTGTTCTGGATACTTCCAGGAATGGCAATTCCATCACAGCCCTGGGCAGGCTGGGCCAGCGCTCAATCACTCTTTCAGTGAATAATTTTCCCCTAATATTCAATCTGAACCTCCCCTGGTGCAACCTGAGGCCATTTCCCTTTGTTCTGTCCCTGGGAGGAGAGGCTGAACCCCATCTCACCACAACCTTTTTTCATTTTTTTTCGTATCACATTCAAGTGAGAAAACACCACCACGTCCCCCACCTCTGCCTGTCTGAAAGAGTCCCAGTGCCTCTGCTAACACACAGGGAGCTCCTGGATGCCAGCAGGGATCAGGTGGCTCTCCCAGAACAGCTCCTTTTCGAGCAGCTTTGCCCACATCCCACTGTCACCAGCCTGCAGCCGCTGCCGTACCCAGTCGGAGCCGATCCTCAGGTGAATTCCGACGTAGGGCCGGAGCAGCAGAGACTGGATGTAGGCCTCTCCCTTCTGCACCATTGCATCCGACCACTCCATGTACTTCTGCAGGGGCCGGTGCTCCTCCAGGACAGGGAACTGGGCTGGAGCTCCAGGTAAGGCGAGAACGGGGTGCTCAGAGGCTGGAAACCTACAGAAAACCAAAGCCCAGCAGTCTGAAACATGACCTAACCTGCACGAAGGCTGCTGTGAAGGTTAGGGTAGAAACCAGGAACACGCCAAAAAATGCAGCATTTGTTGCTCCAAATTGAGATAATTTTAGCTGGTTTGCCATCTGAACTGAAGAAATCTCAGGGACTATATTTTACCTCAGACCTTTTATCTGACAGACAGTAAGAGAAGAACCTCAAACATGCAGTGAGGAGCTACCAAGCAATGGGATGTTACATTTTCAGCCCAAACTAGACCAATTCTGTCACCCAAACCTACTGATAACATAAAGTCACTCATGGCTCTGAAAACACAAGGTAAGCAGCAAAATACAGTTCATAATCCCCAAATGAGAACCAAATTATTTTTGACTATTAACTACATATTTAATAAATACTTGATAAATTAAATATTCCTGGCTCAGAAGTCAATCAGCCTAACAGAGTTCATACCTAGAATAATGCCCACTGAAGTGCTCAGCAAATATTTGATGGAAAAAGCATTAATATTTTTAATTATATTACTAACTAACCACTTCAATCTCTCCCCCAAAATGTAAAGTCACAATACACAGTCACAGCTGCTTCCATGAGTGATTCTAAATGCCCACAGTGACCTGCCAGCACTTTTCCATCTTCTTGCTACCTTTGGATCCAATGGTCCTTGTACGCAGGACTGAAGGAAATTCCCTTGAAGAGCTCAGACTTATCAAAATCCACTTGGAACTGATCCCAGAAGGGGCCAAACGGATTTCCATCCTGCAAAGAAAAGACAAGTGTTTATTTAGTGCAAACACAGAGCCTGAAAGATGGATCTAACAAGATCCTAAGGTGCAAAGCAGAAGCCTGTTCTAGGATGGAAGCAGCTGGAATATAACAGCCTGCCTGACACACCAGCTCCAGAGGAAGGAGACAGCGAAAGGGAAGTTCACTGAGAAGGTTGCAAAGGTTGTCTTAAAGAACAAGGACACGGCAGCTTCCAAACTTGTAGTTAAGAGAGGTTGCTTTAATACCAGCTGGAAAACAGAGAGCAGGAGATAAGCTACAGTCTCAATTAAATCTGAAGTGATAAAATCTACTTGTACAGACTGTATCCCTGATCCCCAAGCACTTGTAGACAAAGAAAACTGATGATGGCACATTCCAGGAGTGGTGAAAGCAATGCCACACAGACCGATTTGCGGTGGGTAACTCCTAAATTTGCGAATCAATGGTGACCTGAATGAGTCAGTCACAGCCTTTGGAATAAAGCGGTGCCCGCGGGGCTGAGGAGGAACGCACCTTCATGGGACACGTGCTTTTGTCCGCGCTTCTCTGGGCAGCAGCCTCGAAGCAATAAGCCACCCTCCTGCCGGGCGGCCAGTGCCGGGGCGCCAGATGCTCCATGAACTGCTCCAGGCTGATCACGCGGTGGTACCGCCGGAGCGGCTCCAGCCTGAAGTGCTCCGAGTAGGGGACGTGCAGCTGTGGGGGAACAGAGCCCGTCAGCCGGGGGTCCCCTTACCCGGGGCCCGCTGCTCAGCCCCGGAGAGCTCCCAGCGCTGCCCGCCGCGCCCCCGCTCCCTCCCCGCGCCCGCCGGGGGCTCACGTTGGTGTAGGGCGGGCGGTGGTGCCGGTACTCGATCCAGGGCGGCACGGCCAGGGTGCGGTTGNCTGGGGTCTGCAACACCAGGGTCTGCAGCGGGAACCGCACCGGGGAATGCAACCGGGGGCCTGCACCGGGAGAGTCTCACCCATGCAGGGACAGTAGAGCAGGTACCCGGCCTCGTCCCAGACGGGTGCCGCGCCGCCTCCCGCCGCCATCACCGGGAGGAGCAGGAGGAGGACGAGGAGTACCGGGGCCGGC
>VXBC01011591.1:257786-284998 GCA_013399945.1 Ploceus nigricollis
AGGGAGGAGCGAGTTGCCCCTCGCGGCCCCCCCCCGGCACCTCCGCCGTTTGCAAGGCGGTTGCAGCAGCACCTGTGAATTCCCTAAAATTCCAGCGTGATCGTTTATGCACCTTACTGTTAAAAACCTCAAAATTCAAACTCTTGTCTTCTTCCAGGTAGCTTTGAAACTGGCCCAGATGGCCAGGCTTTTTCGGAGGGAAAGGAGCTGTTCCCTGGTGAAAGTGGTGGAGACTCTCGGGACACCTGCACAGCTCTGGAGCAAGAGGTAGAGAACACTGATCTTTTCTGGGACATATTTCATTGAGAGGTGAAATAGTCATGCTTTTAGCACCCAGGAAGACAGATTGCTCTGAACCACAGGCCTCCTGCACCCTGAGGGGTCAGAGCAGCTGTCACATCACGCTGGTTTGTCCCAAAGTGGCACCTCAGCAGTTCTGGTCCTTTATTGTTCTGCTCTCACCACGTAGATTTAGCCTGCACAAAACCAAGTTTTGTTCTTAACAGGCATTCCCAAAGCTCACAGTGATGTGTTTTCTTGGAGTCATCCTGTTTCCCGGTGTTTTCCACCCTGAGGGAACCATCCATGGTGTTTGGTGTGATGGTGCAGTCACAGTAATTGTTATTTCAGCTCTTCATAACGCTCCTTGAGCACTTTCTTGGGGGTTGGTTTGTTCCCTCGCAGTTGCACATCCTGCCCACAACTCGCACTCATGTTGATGTGCAGCAGGAAGTTCCTCCTCTGAAGCAATCATGGAGTGAGGGTTTGATGCTATTTTAAGTAGAGTTTCTCAGGCAGCCAATTTGAGTGAAAGAGGTTGGTTTTATTTCAGCTGACCGTTTACCAGTCGAGCTGGCAGTAGAACCCTATAAAAACCAACTCACAACTCAAGAACAGCCTGCTAAGAGGGATTAATGTAGAGCCTCATCAACATGAAAGCCAGAAGAGCTTACAGGAGGTGTATTTTGTTGAACAGGAACAGTTTGAGCTTCCATTATTAATGGATGAGAGTGTCAAAGAAAAAAAAAAAGAGTTAAAAATTGCTCATTACAGTAGAAAACTTGCTGATCCAGAGAGGCAGAATGTGCCTCACAATCGAAAAGTGAAAATACAATGAGTAATCCCACCCTGAAGAGGAGCAGCATCCGTTGCCTTCCAGAAAAAGGTGTGATGTTGATGATAATTGTGAGTTTTCTTCCTCAGCCCTGCTCAGCCACATGTGGGGGTTCAGATTGGTTTGCTCTGGAGATGGTTCTGCCCAGTGCACCAGGTTGGTAGCAGAAAGGATGGGAAAAGAAAATACAAGAGAACCGTGGTTTCTCTGAGAGGGAATTCCATGCAGGCAAAGACCAAGAGCAAGTGAGAATATGAAAAAATGGGATGAGAGGTGATCCGCAAAGCACACAGGGAAAGGTATTTAGAGCTACAAATAGACACCTTTTATGATATTTCAGGAGAAAATACATCCAGCATGTAACACTGGCTCTTAATAGTGGCAAAAAATGCAATTCAGAAAAAGTTTAACATAATTTTATTCAAGTAACAGGTTAAGGGGGAAGAGACAGAAAAATATTATTGATTGGAGGTCCCTATCACTGGGAACACACATATTCACATGTTCATTGTGTACATGGGTGAAAGTTGCAGTGTCTTAACGCCAGCCTTCTGTGATTTCAGATGAAGAAGTTTTGCTATTAAAGCAGTTTGGTCACAGGGGGCTCCAACAGAAAACTGCACCGGGACAACATCGCAGCGAGACACCCACAGGCTCGAGTTCTGCTTGACATGGCCATGTTCTACTAGACCTGCCATGACGGCATTTTTTCCCAGTGTTCCCAACTGGATTCAAGATGCAAAGCAGGAGGAGGAAGAGACAGGCTGGAAATTAGTCCCCAGACCAAGAGGTGAAGAAACCGAAAGTCAGGGAAAATGCCAGTGTGAACTATCGGAGCCCTCCTTCCCTCACGTGGACAAGCTGAGAACTCACACACTTTCCCATTCAGAGCAGAGGCCCTACAACTGCCCCCAGCTGCACTGTGGCAAGGCCTTTGCCTCCAAGTACAAGCTGTATAGGTAGGTATCTGCAAGTGCCTCTGCCCAGCAGTGCCAGGAGAGAGGGGAAACCCCCTCCCTCGTGTGTCTTTGCTTGAATTTCTGAGAAGCTGGAGGAGGGGAAATGCCCTTTTACCTTGCAAAGCAGTTGAGTCCCAGACATTACCATACTTGGCATCTCTTTAGGTGCCTTCCAGAGAACTTCAGCTAATGCCGTATCCTGAGCTCAAGCTGTTTTATATTTCACTGAGGAGGAAATAGAAACAGAAAGTGAAGTTCACAGATTAAAAAACAAAATGAAAAGCAAGAATAGTGTTTGCATTCATAAATCCTGCTTCTAACCACAGGGATAATCCCATGGCAACTGTTGCTCCAGTAGGGAGAAGTAGAGTTCCCATTTTTGTAGTGAAGTACAACACAAAATAATTAAACACTGATGGCTGAGAACTTGAAACCAGGTGAACCACAGTGTGGGAGAGTGTGAGATACTAAGGTGAAATCAGACCACTGTCAGCAGACTTGGGCACAGCCTGACCCTCCTGATGAACTGAAGTTTTCTCACCTAGTGTCACAAACTAGGGAGGTTTTTTTGGCAGCCTCAGCAAAGAGCAGGAGCTGAGGAGAGACAACTGCTGGGACAGACTGTAGGTTTTGCCTGAAGCATTGTGCTCCTGTGCTTCTTGTTTAATGGAGGTAAATCTGGGATTTTTGTGGCGTAAAGTGTAGGACACAAGGAAAATTTTGGAAAACTAGCGTGTGTTCCCTCAGGGGCTAGATGTTTGTCTGACCTTTCCTGCTTTTCTCCCCTAAGGCATATGGCCACGCACTCTGCTCAGAAGCCCCACCAGTGCATGTACTGCGAGAAGATGTTCCACCGGAAGGATCACCTTCGGAACCACCTGCAGACCCACGATCCCAACAAGGAGGCCCTGCACTGTCCCGAGTGCGGCAAGAACTACAACACCAAACTGGGCTTCAGGCGACACCTGGCCATGCATGCGGCTGCCAGCGGTGACCTCAGCTGCAAGGTGTGCCTCCAGACCTTTGAGAGCACCCAGGTCCTGCTGGAGCACCTCAAAGCTCATTCCAGGCGGGCTTCTGGCGGGGCGAAGGAGAAGAAGCATCCGTGTGACCACTGCGATCGGCGCTTCTACACCCGGAAGGACGTGCGGAGACACCTGGTGGTGCACACGGGGCGGAAGGACTTCTTGTGCCAGTACTGTGCTCAGAGGTTTGGGAGGAAAGACCACTTGACCAGGCACATGAAGAAAAGCCACTCCCAGGAACTGCTGAAGATTAAGACGGAGCCAGTGGACATGTTGGGTCTGCTCAGCTGCAGCTCCTCTGTGGCAGTGAAGGAAGAGCTGAGTCCTGTCCTGTGTATGGCATCCAGAGACATGATGGGTGGTAAGAGCTTCCCTGGCATGCTGCCTGTGGGCATGTACAGCACACATCTCCAAACCATGCCAAGCTCAGGGATGCCCCATTCTTTGGTTCCTAATTCCCTTCCAATGGGAATGAGCTATCCTCTGGAGTCTTCTTCTCCCATCTCCTCCCCACCGCAACCTCCTCCAAAGTATCAGCTTGGATCTACCTCATATTTGCCTGAGAAACTACCCAAAGTAGAGGTGGACACCTTTTTGTCAGACTTCCCTGGCAGTCTGTCTCTCTCATCTGGTGATCCTCAGTCCTCTTCGCCTCAGCCACCCGCCCTGGATGAGGCTTTGCTTTCTAAGAGCCCTGCTAACCTCTCAGAGGCTCTCTGTGCTGCTAACATGGACTTTTCTCATCTTCTTGGCTTCCTTCCCCTAAATCTTCCTCCTTGCAATCCACCTGTCTCATCGGGGGGATTGGTCATGGGCTACTCGCAGGGGGAGGCGCAGCCACTGCTCACCACTTTGCAACATCAACCTCAAGAGTCTCCCGGAGCCGGGGCCTCGCTGAACTTTGGGCCCCTTCATTCATTGCCCCCCGTCTTCACCTCCAGCTTGAGCACAACCACGCTGCCACGGTTCCACCAGGCATTCCAATAAGCTGGAAATAGCACTGGTGAACAGATCTTTCAGTCACCCTTTTATGGAGAGCCTTAAAAACGCACAACTCTTCCTTCCTTGGGGGTGTGAAAGCTCTGGCAGAGCTGGGTCAGACAGGAGGTTTCTGATCTCGGAGGGAGCACTTGTAGACTGGAACCTGTGCAAGTCCCAGTCCTGTACAGCGGAAAGATTTCAGCTGATAGACTGGATATATTTTATCTAATTTTTAATCTGTGAATCAGGAGCCGCGCTTAGCACTGACCTTCCCTGAGAATGCTGGAGCTGTATTCCTCTCTGGGAAGGGACTGTCCCTCAGAAGGAGTTGAAACTCTTTCATCCAGGGCTAAACTTTTGAAGAGTCCAGCTTCCATTTCATGTTACCACACTGCAATTCTGGCAAACCAGCCAACACCTCCACATGGAGAAGAAGTCATGATACCGCTCTGTATGAAGCCAATGGGGAAGAGGCTGTCCTTCCCTGCTACCTCTCATCCCATCACCCGACACAGCTTACTCCACATCAGTGTTAAGCAACAAGCCCGTTTACATAGTGAATTGAACGTCAAATCTTTGGAGCTGTTAGGATAAACTCGTTATGGTGAACATTGTTTACACAACACAAATCTGTTTCTGCCATTGCAAAAATAGGAGGCACCAGAATACACTGGGTTCATCTCTGGTGTAGCTAGAACACTGTTTACACAACGAAGTCAGGTTGCACTGATTTCTCTTCACTTACCATGTTCTTCCCCCATGGGGAAATACACTGCTTTTGGACCACTTCAGCCTCTGCCCCTGTAGGCAGCAGCTTCCTGCCTTTTCTCGCTGGCTATCCCAAGTGAAGGGGATGGAGCAGCTCTCACAGCTTAGCTTGGTGTATGGACAGAGCCCTTTTAAATATCTCCCCCAGGCAAACAGATCTGGAAACCAAAGCACGTGAGAGAGCTGGGTGAGGAGCTCAGGACATCGAGCACTGGCGTACCAGGCGTGGGTGAGAACAAGCTGCAGGCCCTGCTCCATAGGTTCCCTTGGGATGAGGAACAGAGTGTGAGTTTCTGGGGTTTGGGGTTTTTTAACCACTTGTTGAGGTCAGCACCCTTTTTGGCTTATCCAGGAAGCAGTCTCAAAGATGTATTTTAACCTCAATGGTGGTAAGATCCAAGAATCAAGGAAAAATTGGTCCCAGCTTCATGTACACACTGTCAGTGGATTTTGAAGCATTTCTCCCAACACCAATAGTTCTAACAAATGCTGAAGTTTGGGGCCTGCAGTCAACTTTTCACTTTGGATTTGGTTTCACTCACCTTTTTGTGTTCTCTCCTGCTCAAGCCTTGCCTCCTGAAGTTAAAGTCCTGCTTCCCTTGCTCCCTGCCCTACCTCTTCAACTCTTCCATGGGCTGTCTACCTACCAGGGCAGAAGGGCTGTACTGGGAAGAGGCAGCCAGCTGCTGGTGTCATTTAGCACCTGTATTGTCTCCTGCTCCTGTTTTCCTGGGCACTTATACTGCAGATGGGGACATGGAGGTCACTCTGCACTGGTGCATGTTTATGACTATGGACAGGCAGATCTTCATACCTCAGCATGGAGGAACCATTGTAGGCCAATATAAACCAGGAAATCTGTCAATATTGTTCTCCATAAATCTAGGAGATGCAAAATCTACCTCTACTCTGTTATCTCAGCTCCTTGGGTGAAGCCAGATGCTGTCCTCCCTTGTCTCCCCAGAGCACATCCACCTCAGTTGATGCAGATTCCTTCCTGCTGAGCCATGATCCCACTGTGTGACATAAGCTGTGCCTCTTTTGGTCACAAGCTTGTCCCCCTTCCATTTTACTCCAGAATTTTATTTTTAATTTAGCTTAGTAATTCTTCCCAGAATGACTCTTTAGCAATCCATTGATTCTCCAGAACATAGATCGGTTGTTTTAGGTTAGCCAGCAATGCTGCAAATAAGACTTTTGTATCAAAATGTAATATAAGATTTATTTACCTCAGCAATATCCTGTGGCAATGATCTCCCCGAGTTGAATGCAGTACTTTTTCCTTTTCTCCACTGGAAAATGTTGCCTTTCCAAGTCCAACGAGTGCCTTCTTGTTCTCTAACCTAGCAAAGGTAAACAGGGCATTGCAGCCAGTCTGTTTACCAGCATTGAATACCTCAGGCCTGTCTTCTATTGCTTTGCTCTTTGCAAATTAAAGAGTTTCACACTGTTATCAATTATATGCAAGCCTTATCTCTGTCTTCAGTTGAGAGGATTATTATTTTTTGAGAAATAAATGGTCATAACTGATCACTCACTGCCAGTGAGGATTATCAGATTTATGCAATGCCATCACACACCTTCTCCCACTGCAGAACATTCAGCTTTTTTGCTTCCCGCCTGCATTGTACTCTGAACAGATGTCATCACTGGAATTCCTTTAGCAGTGGTAGCTAAACTTAGAGCCAGGCATCTTTTTCCTACCAGTAGTCTGTCAAAGAATAAATGGAATTCATTTTGCTATGATTTGCATGTGTGATTTGCTTTCCACAGCTACTTTAACAAGCAGAACTGCAGTAACCTTTGTCAATACAAGGAAAATCTAACCCAGCAAGGGCAGCGTGGTCAGAGACAGCATTGGAGCTGATTCCAGGTGTTTGCACAGGAAAATGGATTCAAAGTTCCTCTACCACAACAGCTTGTAATCTGAAAGTATTTTACCAGAGACTAATTCCATTTGAAATAGCCAGTATGCAATGCACAGAACAAATTATAGTGAACCTTTACCTGTTTATAAGAAAATACTTTGAGCATCCAAGCTTACAGCACTTGGGATTCCCAGTCCACTAGGACATATGTACCAAGCTCTGAGGCAAGTCAGTGGAAGTCAGCTTAGCCAAGCTCCTGCTGATGCAGCTGGAGGTAAGGGACAAGGGTAACTCTGGCATGCTGTGAGGGGGATTGCTGCAGCACAGCCTGCAATCTGTTCTGTGGTGTATGTGCAGGGCTTTGTGGCAGCCACTCTGCTGGTTATGTGATACAAAAAAATCATCCCAGAAAGAGTTTGGGTTTGGTTTTTGTTTTGGACCACGAGTTTGGGGCTGCAGGTCCAGGACATGGCTGTGAGTCAGGCAAGCAGAGCCCAGCAAACCATTCCACTGTGATCCCTCTGTTCCTAGCACACCTATAACAGGAACACTGCACCAGACTGAGCCCAAGGGCAGCAACTACAGCACATAATTGTACAGGAGGTTTTAGTTAATAAAGGAATGTTTTAAACTGGCTGGCTTGGGGGATGTCCAAAGCAATAGGAACAGTGCAATCAACTAAGATAATAAACCCATAGACCTCCAGTCAGTAAAAGAACAGGACATGAACTTGCCAGCAGCCCTTATAAATCAGACCCACGATTCTCAGTAAGCCAAGGACCTAATGCCCCCTAGAAATAAAAACTAACAAATAGCCAAGCCACTCCCTGGCAGCAGAGGGTTAACTCTTGCCCATCCTTCCAGGCTCAGATTGCCAGAACCCTGTGAAAGGCTGAAGATCTTTTTTCCCCCTGGAATTACAGCTCACTCAAAATCCATTTGTAGGAAGGAACATCATGTTATCTTGCATTTGCTTCCACTGAATTTCACATGACAGAATACCCACACACCACGTTGTGACAGACCCCGTTCTCTGTCTCACAACATTGCTGCTCTTTAGCCTCAGTGTTGAAAAATGGTGTCACTTCAACTGGAATCCTTTTTTCGCCTCTGGTAGATGGATGATTTCAGTACTTTTGTTGAGCTCAGCTCTTTGTTCTTTAATTCCTTCCTTGCTGACAGGTGAACAGCAGGGAAGATTTCCTGCAGTTCACTGAAAAAATCCCCTTTTCCTTTCTCTACCATTGCACCACCTTTGCTCTCTGGACAGAACAACTCCACAGAGGCATTTTCTGCTGCCTCCAATTAAAATTTCCACAAATAAATCTTCAAAGATGTGCTTCCCATCACCCTACCTTCTTGCTTATCCTCTAATCCCAGTTAGTCAGGCTGACTGAATTCTCCCTCAGGTGCCTATTTTTAGTTAATTGCCTGCCCAAGCCCTGGAGCTATTCTGCCACTGAACAGTGAAGTGGATGAATGGCTCAAACAGAACCACTTCAGGTTTCCATCCTCATCCAAAATTTGTGTCTTTTCCATAACTTACTTCTTGTATTTTTCAAAGTTCCTAGAGATGGGAGTTGCCACCCGATGCTCCGAATCCCATCCTGGCCAACCCCTGTGTGGTAGGAGAAGGTGGTTTGGTTTAGCCTGGTCTGCTGGATCTGCGAAGCCCAGATTCTTTTCACCCCAATCCCCAGCTCTGGCACCTTCACCCTTTGCTTTATGCCTGTTTACCATAACATGCCTCTCTTAGAAAGCAGCTGGAAGCTTCCAGGGAGATGCCATTACCACTAATCCAGCTGCCTTACAGGACCACTATTCCTATTCCCCACCACCTCTCAGGTTCTGTTGTCCCTGCTGCACAATCTGTGCACACTCACATTAGGCTCACCTCTGGCTATTCCCAGTGATGGATTTGCTTCCTTCTAGTGAATAATGGGGGTCCCCTAGGAATCCTACATGTTTCAGCTACTCTTGTGGCTGCAGGTAAGGAGTCTTCTCCTGGGGTACTGTCTGCAATCTCTACCTGGAGCCAGCTCTATGTCTTCCCACAGGCCACACACCACTAATCACTTCACACTAGCATGCAAACAGGTCGAGCAAAAATAGAACTGATGTTCAGAAGTGAGACCAGAAAACAGATCACATTCTGCTTCTCACAAATCCACACCAGGAGATGAGCTTGGCTTTCCTGTTCAAGGTACATTTTATTTCCATGTGCACAGGTGGGCTGTAGGAGGAGCCTGAAGCACCTTCCTCACTCTGTGCTTGTGGTTCAAGCCAGGTCTGTGTGGTCCTTTCCACCAGTGCCTAAATACCAGCATGGAAATAGAGCATACATGACAGAGAGGGAGCTTCTCTCTATCAGATCACACTGACAAGGGAAGTTAAAAGCATTGCAAAAGATAACCAGGGAATTTGGAATTAATTTTTTTATTACTACAAATAGGTCAGCTCTTCAGCTGGGGGGAGAATCCTCAACATTCATTGAAGTGTCTTGTTACAAACCAACCATCCCTCACTTTTGTGTAATTGTTTTGAACTACTGTGCAAGGGGATAACCAGCTCTAGCATGGAATGTACTGAGTGGACTGGGGACAGCTCCAGGGCCTGCAGAACAGGGAC
This sequence comes from Ploceus nigricollis, assembly GCA_013399945.1. Classification (NCBI taxonomy): domain Eukaryota; kingdom Metazoa; phylum Chordata; class Aves; order Passeriformes; family Ploceidae; genus Ploceus; species Ploceus nigricollis. The sequence continues at coordinate 267,130 of VXBC01011591.1, forward strand.
AGCCTCACACACCTGGGACAGGCCAGGCTGGCTGAGTGTCCAGGTGAACAGGCCAGGGACCTGCCTGCAGCCCCTCTCCCTCTGTAGTCAGTGTGTCACACTTCAAGGTAACACATGAGCCTTGCTCACAGCCCTCAGAGCCCACTTCAGGGTGCCACGCGAGGATGCAGAAGCCTGCACGCTGCAGCACATCCCAGAACCTCTGCTAGAAGCCTCTCTGGAGTTTCAGATCTCCTCACCCTACTGAGTGCCTCAGCCTTGATGCTTTGTAGAGCTTTCCCACTTTAGTGATTCCTGATATCTAGGAGCAATTTTTAGAAAGACTGTTTTGTAACATTTGAACCAGTGTTTTCCTTAAATGAGGATATTGAAGAACACAGAGCTGTCTGCTGATGTACTCTTGAGACCCAGGATGGCTACAAGAAGGACAAAGAAGAACCTGTGGAACCCCTGGGAGCAGCCAAGCTCCAAAACTGCTGCTGGCAGAAAAGCTACTGAGTGGCCTTTGCAGCCACAAGTCATGCCAAGAACCCTCTCCCGGCACAAGCTCTGCCATCTCCCACAGGAGCCTGTAAACATCCCATTGGAAGGTGAAGGGTTTGGGATTAGCCATGGGAGGGGAAGGGAAGGCCACAGTGTCCCTCCATTCACACTGTCCCTTCTTGCACTGGTTCTGGACAGGCCCCGTGCCTGACCTCCCTCCCTGCAGCTACAGCTGCCAAAGCCAGAAACTTCCCATTGTTAAAGCTCAACTGGTTTTCTAAAAACAAACTTTCTAGCACTTTTACACAGAGAGAATAACCTCTTTTAAAGGAGTGTTTTGGGGGCTGTAAACAAGGTTTTTAAATTGTAATTAAGTGCCATTAGGAAATGTATGGTTCATCACTAAAATTAGCTCTTGCAAAATGAAGTTCAAATTGAAAGCATCTTTTATAATGAAGTTGTTTATTAAAAGCATTTGGATCACCTACCCCAGGTGTCTTCATGGAGGGGAGTTCAGGTTTTGGATGGATGAAGACAGGATAGACTCATAAGGCAGGTCAAAGACACAGTTCTCTACATGAAGCCACAGAGGTTTTTAAATTTCTGCCAAGCAAAGAATTAGACCCACAAGAAAAAAACCCAGCACCTCACTGGGGAGGCAGCCACAGCAGACACCATTATCCCCTGTCAAGGAGGATAATGTTTGTTAGAAACAAACATTATTGGTTTTCTATATCATGGTTGCTTGGTTTCACTAAAATTTCCAGCCCATGTGGCAGCATTTCAGACAAGTTCAGCCCACTCCCCCTCCCAAATAACCCAAACATGCTCTGCTCCCCACAGGCAAGAGAACCAGGACCAAACCTCAGCTTAAGCTACAACTGGCTGCAGGCACCAGCAGCATTTGAAGATGAAACAGGGCAAAGCACACGGGGCCCTCTTGGGATTCTCCTTCAGAACATGGATTAAAAGCTGACAGCCATGATCAGTGTTAGGTGCTTGTCTAAGAATGATCTAGTTTTCAGTTCCAGTTTTCATTCCTAATTCAGCCACCATTAAAACGTGCCCTTTCCTCAGCAGCTTTCCCCTCGCACTGAGGACTGTGACAGAACATGAATACACTCATCTGCCAAAAATGAGAAATAAGTTCAGCATGGATTGTCCTGGTGCTGGAGCTGAAGCTTCCTTTGCCTTTTTAAAGGGAGAAGGGATTATCCCGATAATTTCTGAATTTTGATTCAAGTATTTGCCAGCTCTGGTCTCACTCACAGACACTCAGCAGCCCCCGACACTGGACTCTGTAACCTGGGGGAATCACATCCATTGCTCAGCCGAGCAAACTCTCTCAGGAAAAGGGAATTCACTTTGCCTCCCTCAGCCAGCACTCCAGCAGAGGCTCATTGATCTCCTGCCACACACCCCCCCAGCAGAAACACACAAGCTCTGGGAAGCCAATGGAGCTAGAAACCAACGTTGAGGGCTCAGCTTCCGCAGCAGCAGCGCTCCTCAAACTCCCATCCGAGTTGTCCTCTCCCCTCTGCTGCTCTAAAGCACTGCCCAGCACTGCCATCCAGCAGTTCTGCCGCTCTGCCATCAGTGCTACATGTCAAACAATGTGCCTCACACAGGACACGAGTTGCTCAAGTGATCTTACCCAGCAGCACAGCAGCAGCAGATCCAAATGCCTCAACTGGTGGCATAATTACAATATATGGCAACACTGGGAGAAACTTAGCTTACCAGGAGAAAAATATTACAAAGAAAGCCAGAGTATTCCAAGCTCTGCTTCTGGCTGAAGCCACACATCACAGACACGGGTGTCGAACAGGCCAAGTGTTACAAAAAAAAATTCTCCAGAAGTGACTTAGGAGAACCCAAGAGAGCAGGATGACAGGACAATGGCAGATTTATTTACAATAGGACACAAAGAATACATACATTAATTAAAAATTACAAAGAATACAGAGAAAACACTTCAGGGAAGGGAGAGAAATCAATGCTGGCTGAGCCTCTCCACTGGGGCAAGAGCAGAAGAAAACAAGAAAAAAAAAATCAACAAAAATCTCAGAGAGGGACCTCAAATCAGAACTGACACAGGATTCCACAGCACAGTTGGCTCACACATCCCCTCCTCCTTTTTTCCATCCATGATTCCTGGCTGATTAGACTTTGGCATGACAGGCAGGCCCAACAGGAAGGGACACAGGCCCTTGCACGGACCTGGTGGAAACTTATGGCAATTGGGGTTTAAAAAGGCCTCAAAGCCCTCCCTGGGAGCAAGGAGGGCTTTGTGCAGTTTTGGGTTGGAATGATGTGACCTGTGGCGGCTGGTCATTGGAAGACCTTACGCCAAGAAGAAAAATTTTCATAGATCTCACTAAAAAAACCTCTCCCCTGTAGTCCTGGCTGAATCCAGTGAGTCTGGGGATGGAGGGAGCCTTCACTGCAACGTGGAATCTTTTTACTGATAAACATCACTGAAGTGACCAAAAGAAAAAAAACCACAACCCAACTTTTACCTCTTTTAAAAAAGACCTTCCCACGGGCCAATTCAGGCATCAAGCCATGGGAAAAGAAGAGCCCATGTCAGCTATCCAGGAGAGCTTGGACTGTTTTTTGTGGAGAAGAACAAAATACAGCTATGGGGTGTACACTTTTCCTGTTCCCTGGAGGTAGAGAATTTCAGAGGAGGAGCAGAGAGCAGCAAGGGCAGCCGGAGCACAGGGCCAGCGAGAGAGCCCCACTCCCCGCCATGGGACAGCTCACGGGGCCACCTGCCTGTGCCAGCCCCTTCAGCATGGCCTGCACCACCCTTGGGCAGCTCGGGCCCAACACTGCCTCAGATCACTTGGCACTAACACCACGGCACCACAGCCATCTCCTGCAGGCTCTTCAGGATCCCAGTGGCATTCCCAGGAAGGAGCCTGCCCTGATTCCTCACTCATCCTTTGCAGAACTATTGACAGAACAAACTCTTGTAGTTACCTCACGCATCCTTCCAGTCCTGTATTCCAGCACAACCACGTCACTTCCACCAGGACCTTTTGTCCTGCCTTCTGAAGGAGAGGCAATCCCACCCTCCCACAGCGGCCTGTGCTGTCCGAGGCTGGAGGGAGGGAGAAGCGATGCCAAAGGTTGCTCAAGCTCTCTCAGGGTGAAATTGCACTTCCCAGGCTCTGAATGGCACCTCCAGCAAATTGTAAACAAGCCGAAGCCGGGACTTCGGTGATTGGAGCGCGCCGGACTCCCGCTGGGTGAGCCTTTAGGCTCCGGTTATTCTGCCATAGTCAAGCTCCCTCTTCCGTGCAGACACAAAGGCAGGAGAAAAACCCAGTCTGATACTTGTCTGAAGAGTCTCCCTGAATCCTAGAGCACCCCAGGGGCTGGAAGAAAACGTTTTCACAAGTGTTTCCACTGCTGTCTCAAATCCGTTCATCATCAACATAAAAAAAAAGGATGGATTAGCAAAAAGGGGGTTTACTTATACAGAGGGATATTTCTCTGCTAAAAAACTCCCTCAAATATGGAACAGGATAATAAAGTTAAAATGTAAGGTATCTACAGACCCTTTTTCCCCGCAGAAGTTGCCCAGAATCCATGTACACTGTGCCAAAGTTACATTCCAAATCGAGGAGTTAATTATTTCTCTTGTGACTCTCCCACTGGATTTTTGTTTCCTTAAAAAGAGCTGGGAGAAGATGTCCCTGTCCCTCCCGGGAGGACACATGTTCAGAGGTGTCTGATTCCTGCTGGGGGATTCCAGCTTCAGTCGATTTTCACGGCGGCGTAGATCTTCCGCACGAACATGTAGGCTGCGTAGAAGCCAATGGTGCCCGTCAGAAGCCAGAAGGACAGGACCATGAGGGCAGTGTAGCCAAAGTACAGTAAGGAGGGAATGAACTCAACAATATCCAGCTGAAAGAGAAGAGGACAAAAAAAGTCAGCGAAATAACACACACAGATGACAAACCAACCAGTGCCCTCTGCAAGGGGAGCTCTGGCAAACGGAGGAAAACTTTCATTTTTGTCCAGCTGAAGGGAGATCCCCTTTGAGGCAGGGTCAGGGAATACTGCTCTGCACAAGTCCCGGGGCACCTACACCCTCCTCTCCTGTCTGGAAGGGCTGTGAGCCCTGCCTTGGGCTGGCATAGGCAGACTAGGACTTAGCAGGCCCACCATTTCCTTTCCCAAATCCCACAGTCACCCCCAAAAACACGGCACTTTCACCCAGGAGGAATTTCACCTTGTTCACAAAGTAGAAGACAGCATAGATCAGCACGTAGAAGGCAGATCCTCCAGACACCAGGAAGGTCCTCCACCACCAGCGGTAATCCTGACAGGATAAAGAGCCTCATTATCCCCCTGACTTTCTTCTCCCCAGCCACTGCCTCAGGGAAGCTGTGACCACTCCAGGACAGGGAGAACACCACTCATCTTCCTTCAAAGGAAATCCACAATTTGGGACTGGGGAACTTTTTCTGTCACAAAAGTGTTTCCAAACCAAGAGATGTGATGCTGACAGTCAGGCTCAAAGCACCTGCTGCACAAGGACATGGCTCACCTTTGGTCCTGCATTTTGTTTTGTATGTGGATGGAATGGAACAGTCTGGGAACAGCTCAAAACACCCTGTGCCAGCAAAATTCCTGGTATGAAACCACAGTTCCCAGCCTAACAGATAACCAAGGAGCTTTAATTCCCTTTAGAGTGAAGAGACATTGGGGACAATCACACCTGTGAAGCTGGGCCACACTAATCTTTGCTGAGCAGCAGCAATAATGTGATCTGTCTTTTCCAGGAGCAAGTACCCTCTGCTACCCAAATTACAAACATGGAAATCTCACCTCAGCACAGAGCTGGAAATACACCATGACAATGCTGATCTGGGAGCAGGATACCACCAGAATTATAAACACCAGGAAGAGGAAGCCAAAAAGGTAATAGAACTGGTTCTCCCAGATTGCCTGAAATAAACACACAGCAGGAATTTATTTCCATGTTACTGTGATCAATCAATGAACATGAGACTAACTTCTGGCAGCCAGCCAGAGGAAAATAAGGAGCCCCTCAGCCTCACCTAGACGAAACCACAGATCTAATGCATTTCACAATGTCACTTCAGAGGATTCAGGTTACAAAAAGGTGCACAAGGACACCTCTGAGATAGCTTGTTCATTCCCCTGCATCTCTCAAGCAATGGAACAGCAAATTCTTCCCCATCCATACAAGGTGAAAAATGGGTAGCAGCAGAACAGTGACTGTCTCAAGACCAGGACCCCTCCTTGATGTAATGTTACAGTAAATTTACCACAAAACCATCAGGAGAGTCCCATAGCTGTCTCTGGAATCTACTGGATGGCCTGGAAGAAACCAGCTACCCCCTTCAGAGAACACAGGAATAGGAGACGCTCCAGTGGAAGCCCCCTCCCTTTCAAAAGCTTTGGCATGAAAAGAATCCCATTGAGGAGAAAAGTGGGTTAAATGCTTACACTGAAAATGAAGAACAGTTCAATGAACATGGCTCCAAAAGGCAGAATACCAGCCATGAGGATCCTACAGAGCAGAAACAAAAACCATAAGCAGCACAATATAACTGTCTGGACATTAAAAGAACCAAGCAAAGGTTCTACATTTCCAGATTACTAAATTTCACAGGCAATGGCACAGCTGCTCCTACAACTACAAGTACCCCTCATACCACATCCAAATTATTGATGTGGTCTCAAGGAACCCAATCTGCCATCTCTCCATGTCCAGAGAGCAGCAGGTGACACTCAGCAACCCAAGGGGACCAAGGGGAGGGGGCTTAACTCACCGTATTTCCCAGACACTCATCACTCACCCCACAAATTTGTTCATATACCACCTCTGCTCTGGGATCTGCCTGGGAATCTGATTTGTCCGTACAGGATTGTCATATGGCTGCTTGCGAAATCCAAAGTAGTAACCCAGGTAGACCAAGGGCAAGGAGATGCCAAACCACATGCAGAGCAAGGCCACCATGGTAGGGAAAGGCACCTGGAATCACATCAAGAGCCACACAAGTGAGGCTGACAGCTCTCTTGCCCTGGGGACTGATGTCATTGGCCAAGCCAACACTCCAGTCACCCACTTGGAAAGGTCTGGGAAGCCAAGTGAGTCTCTGTCAGCCCACTGACCCTCTCATACCCAGCAGGCCCCAGGCTGAGGGTGGCACCTACCGCACCAGAGGAGTGTTTTCCCCAGATGAAGCAGTTGAGGACAAAGCAGATGCCGAAGACAACGCCCGGGTACAGCGTCGCTGTCTGCAAGAGGAACCACAGCATAAGAGAAAGCACCTGACTCATCAGCCAGATGTTCCTATGGAATGAGTCCATCCCTGAGACAAGGCACACTTGGAGAAGTGTCCCTTTTGTTACAGGACAAGGACACAGAGCTGGGCTGTGGGGAGGATCTTGGACAATCCTCTTTGCTCTAGTACGTGCTCTGGTGGTGTCTTTTCTGTACAGCTACAAGGACTCAACCCACAGCAAATGTGCAGCACAGCCAGACTGTGTCCAGCTACCACAAACGTGTGGAGCTGAGCCACAGATTTTGCCATCAGCAAACCTGGATAAACAGCACAGAACATCCAAGACTCACACAAAAGGCTCCCTTCTTCCATCGATGGCCTTTCAGAGTCCGGTATAAGCGGCCAGCAAAGAATCCACCAAAAACCCTGGACAGAAACAAGCCAAGTCAACAAAAATGAGCTGCTGTTGCTGGGGGGAGGCAGGACAGCACAGGGGGAAGCCGTGGAGGCACCTACCCCATGAACATGAAGAGGAAGCAGGCAGTTGTCATCAGCGCGCCCCGGCTCGAAGGCGACAGCATCCCCAGCATAGCAACAACTGCAGAGGGAAACAGGACAAGGAACAGCAGCTCTGAGGGACATGTGCTGCAGCAGCTCGAGGACAGGTGCCTGTCCCATCTGCAGCCCACAGCTGCCTGCAATCCCTGCACAGGCCTGGTTTCCTCCACAGCATAACATATCCATAGCCTCCAGCACCGGCCAGAGAGGAAGGCACAGCTTTGATCTCAGCTACTGATCATGCTTCAGCCTCAGCTTCCCCAGGGAAGGGAGCAGGTGCAGCTCAGCAGGCAAGGCACACCTGTGCAAAAGTCTCCCGGCCCACTATCAGCCAGGGCTCACAGCTTGGCAAAGGAAATAAAATCACACAAAGCTGCCTTCAGCTGGGCAGTGTCATCCAGGAGCTCTGCAGCCCAGGCTGATGGCAACAGGAAGCAGTTTCATGGGCCTCACTCCAGCTAAGGTGAGCATAGGGTGAAGTCAAACATCCTTGAGCATCATTCGTGTTACAGCCACCCCATGCAACATGTGCCACTTACAGATGACAATCAGGATCATACAGAAGAGCTGAATTCCAGAACCCAGGAGAGAGCTGAGGATCATAGGGTACTGTGGAGGCCTGAAGACATCTCCATGCACAAGTTTCCAACCAGATTCCTCCATGGTATCTTCCTATAGCAACAACAGAAAAAAGAGGTTATTTAGATGTGATACACCAGTGGAAATTGAGGTCCTACCACAGCCAGCCTAAGAGGTTAACTTTCCTGGATCCTGTTTTTCTACTGAATTTTACCACTCTAGCCAAGAAACTTTGTTCTTGGGCTAAAAAACAGCTGAGACCTGAATTGTCAGTGCCAGGACACACATTTACAGAGCTTTAACATTTACATTTGCAGTCACTCCTTAGGTCTGAAGACATCCTAACTAGTATGTGATTGTTCAGGCAGAAAAAGGTGTGTGACAGCACAACACAACTGCCCATCCCATGGCCAGGGCTCAAAGGAAAACAGGGGCAAGGGAAGAGACAGTACAGCCAAATCTGCACACTGGATCCCTCCTGGCCTGTGCTTCCCTCCCTCTAATCCCAGCCCAAGGAACAAACACATACAATGTCATCTTCTTTGTTGTAGTTGGCAATGTCCTTCCGCAGAGTCCGGATGATGATCATGCTGAGAATCCCTGAAAACAAGCACAGAGATCAGCTCAGAGGCTCCCACATGGCTGTGCTGCTTTCATGCTGTGCAACTACATGGCTCCCACCAACATTCTGTTCTGGCTGGGAGAGGAGGTCTTGAGTCATCAGCAAAGACAGAAACAAAACCCCAAGGAGCAGGGAAGGCAGTATTCCAGCAGAAATGGGGCACTGTGGCTTTCTTGTGCGTTTTTTTACTCCCTCAATAACTCCAGTATGAGAAAGGCTGGTAACTGCCTGACCCCACAGGACACTGTTTGAACTGGGAGGTTTTAAATTTGTTTCCTGCTCCTTCTGACCAGGTTCAGATGTGGCCACATGCTTCTCGAGCCACCTGCAGCTAAGGCTTAAAGAAGATTCCCTGCAGATAATGGTAAAGCCTTCCTCTCCCCACACATCCACTCACCTGAAAGGAAAAAGACGACCACAACCGAGTTAATGATAGAAAACCAGTGGATCTGCACGTCACTCATGGTCAGGTACGTGTCCCAGCGGGAAGCCCACTTAATGTCACTTTCCTGAAAGAACAGGAGAGTTCTTCTCACACCAGCACATTCCCAATGTCTTCCACAACTCCAGTGACAGACACTTGGAGCATCACTGCCAGCCAGCTCCCCAGTACTGCCTCACCTCCCAGTGCACAGAGTAGGTGAAGAGCAACTGGTTCTCTTTAGTAGGATCTATTTCCTGAGGGGCAGAGCCCGTGGCTTCAGGCAGGGTGCACATGCTCTTTTCATCAGCCTTCAAGTCTGTAAGAGAAAACAGAGCATACAGTGAGCCCTTCCCTCATGCACCACCTCTCCCACTGAGCATCACCCTGAGGGCATTGGGTTGCAGTAATTCCAGGTGGGGAAGCACTCGCTCCTTGCTCACCTGCTCTGCAGTTTGCAAAACTATTCTCCTGACCAGCAGTGGAGCACCATTAACAAGCTTTCAGGAAAGCTATGCACAGGGCTCTCCTTAACTGGAAGGATAAAAGCCAGAGGTTCTGAAGCCAAGGATCTAGACCATGAACAAATCCTCTATTCCACATGATATGGTGAGAAACAAGACCTCTGCAGCAGTGCTTGCCCTGCCAGAGGGGAGCTGCGTGGGGTGATCCACACCATGAGCAACTGCCCTTCTAGACACCCTTTTCCATTGGGCTCACTGAGGTAGGAGTGTTTTCCCCTAAGCATTATTTTTAAATTTCAATCCCCCAGAACAATTCCAAACATCCTGTGTGTCCCTGAACCAGCACAGAGTGTCCCAGCCAGGGAGATCTGTGCTACAGCAAGAGCTAGAATGCCAGACATGCATACCAGATGACACAGTACAAAAAAATCCAACCCCAAACCTCAAACTCAGATCTTTTTACAGGAATTGATTTTCCATGGATTGCAGTTCATGGATATGTCTCTATTGTTGGTACTTCCTTAATAACAAAGCGGTTTATTATTCTTGTAATTTAGACTCATTTCTGTGCCCTGTGAAGCAACAACTGGCACCCTGATACATCAGTGGCATCTGTCTTTTGTCCATACAGGAGATTCTTCCCCCTTGCTTCCCCTCCTCAAGAGTCTCTTACCTTCCAGTTTAATGCTTTGGGGAATCACCTCAAAGCGCACCACCCTGTAGGTGTGCTCCTGGCTCTCTTCCACATCCTCTCTGTGGTAGTAAAGGATGAAGGAGAGGTGGTTGTGCAGGTAGAACTGAAACAGTGACATAAAATAAAACATCAGCACCCTATGGGAGGAAGAGGCAAAGCTGAGAAGCAACAACTGCAGAAAACAGCTTCAGTGAGAGAAAACTAAAGACTCCAACACCAGAGATCAGCCAGTCTTGGGGGCACAGTGCCTTTGCTCTGCTGAGGGGAAACCACTGCATGAGCCTGTCCAAAATTACACAGTGAATAAAAGCAAGGACTCCTGGCTTTCCCACCTTCCCACCCCCCAGCTCCTGCCCACAAGAGACCCCTCTCTCATATTTCCACTATTAATAAAACCTTTTGGTTGCATTCCCAATTCTGATACTCTCTGGCAGACCTCTAACAGACACCCAGATCTCCTCCAGGCACCCTCACACAGCACCTCAGTTCTCTACCTTGTTACCGTCCATAAACCCAAGCCTATATCCATGCTCGAACTGCACATCCTTCTCCTTCTTCTTCTCCTCTTCCTCACGATTGGAATAAAACTCCAGCCGTGTTGCCACAGGGAGGTTATCAGCAATGCTGAAAACACAGATTTCAGATCAAATTTGTCCACAGCACCAAAGTCTCCCGACACAAACCCATGCTCGAGTGACTCACAGGTGGACGTAGTAATCCTCCCTGATGCGCTCGGCGATGAGCTTGCTCTGCTCCACTGTCAGAGTGACTGGCTTGTTGGGAAAGTTGCAGAGAACTTCACATTTCTTCTCCACATTCATGGAAACCTGGAAAGGTGTATTTACAATTCGGTCCCCTCGAAGAACCTCACCTGGAAAACAGGAAAACACAGGCAGGGTTGGAGACTGCCAGGCTTCCTGCTGCTGATCCTGCTGCCAGGCACTGTGCAGCTGCAGGGACCACAGCAAGTCTCCTTTGCTAGCCCAGGTGCAAGGATAAGATTGCAAGTCAGTATAGCTACTTTGTTGGAAGTATCAAGCCCTGCTTATAAAGCAGGTTACACGCTCTCCTTCAGGACAGGCACTTCCTCTGTCCAACACATGGACACTGCCATTTGCAGGCAGCCAGCACGCAGTGAATCAGAGGAAGCAGCTTCTCTCAGCTCAGCAGAAGTGACACTTGCAATTGCTTTTACCCCTGTAAACACCCCCCCACACTGCCTGACAGGTACACACCGAGGTTCTCAGCCTTGTACGTGATCTTGCTGGGCTGGCAGAAGGGCAGTGAGTAGTACTCGTAGGGCAGCTGGGTCCGGGAGCTCGTCAGCTTCACAGCCTGCAGGAAGAATGGAAGGATTATCCCCAGGAAAAAACTCCAGATAATTTCCTGTCCTCTCAGCATCATCCAGAAGCTGATGCTTACTTCAAGACACCTTCCATAACACTCACTTCCAGAAGATACTACTACTACTAATATTAAAAATAGTAACAGAGACAGATGTTCCTGAGAGACTTCCAATAGCAATTCATTCACAGAGAAACACTCAAAGAACAAAACATGGTGGTTTCACAAATTTATGTCTCAGTGGAGTCCTAAGAAACAACAAAGAGCTCAAAAGAGATTCAAGAGTCACATTTCATACAAGATTTCCTCAAACAAAAATTCATATCCCACTGGACCTAGAGGTCTGGCCTCCAGTGCTATGAAGAGTTCAGCAGTTTTAATCTCTGCAAGGAAAGCCAGAGAGCCATCAGTCTGGGAAGACAAGGTGACCAACCACAAACATTCCTGGAGAGTTTCCACAAATCACAGGGTACAAGGGAAGTGCAGAGACATACCACAACAGCCAAGACCACAGTTCCTCTGAAAAACAGAAATGTTTTGTAACACAGCCAAGCTTGTTTATTGGAAGAGTGCTGGCAAACACACTGACTTGCCTAAGCACTTGAGGAAGCATTTAGCTCCTGAAATCCCTTTGAGAACAGCTATTCCAAAACCCTCTTCTGCTGGGAAGCTTACTGCAGCCACAGGCAAGTCTCATTTGCTTAAAAATAGCCTAGGTCTGGCAGTCTGTGGCCAAAGAGAAAACTGTGCCAGGCTTCACGTGAAAGCAGCCAACCTCAGCAGCCCCAAGGGTGCTGGATTTGCTGAGACAGAGGCCACAGCTTTAGAAAATAAATTAAATGAGCTATAAATCACTGATGTCTGAAAGCAAAGCCTGGCTTCTTCGTGGATAGGTGCAGCAGCTCTGTCATTGAGTACTAGCAACGCTGCACAGGAACAGCTCTCAGCAAGGCTGGGCTGAATGACCTGCAAGGCTCAAGGACAAACACCTCCACCTGGGAAGAGCTTCTCATGGATTTCCCTGAAGGCATAACATGAGCAAACTGGGTATTGAGAAGGTCTGATTCAGACCTTACTCCACCATTCACCTTCCACCCAAAGGAACACTCTGCATAAGCACTTTTAGAGTCAGTATAATGCTGGAGAAATTAAATTCACTTCAAAGCCACGGTGAGAAAGGGACCCTTTGCCCAAACAGAGCAACATCTTGAGGACTTTGGTGCAACTGCTGGAGGAACTTGGTAGAAGAGATCAGGGGCAAGAACAGGAATCGTGTTGGGACCCAAGCGCTGTGAAGCAGAGGACATATCTGAACACAAAATTTGAGCAACAGGATCCCCAAATTTAACTTCCCACCCCATCTTAGCTGCTATGGTATAAAAAAGAAAAAACCCAAAAGACAAAAAAACAGACTAACAGCACTGAGTTTATCCTACCTTTATTTCTACGGGATCATTGCGGTGGAAGTTGATGGGAGCCACCCCGGGTACGTAGAATGAGTCTGTGCTGTGTAGCAACAACAGCAGGCCCAGCACATATCTCAGCCTTTCCTGCAAAAAGGAGAAGGAAAGTAAAATACAACAGAAAAACTGGAACATTAGAGGTGGGCAATAACACTGGAAATGTTCATCCCAGACATTAGAAAGGCTGCGCAGTCAGGTGATTAAACAGAAATTAAATTCACAAAAGCTGTTCTTAGCTTTGTTTTGTGACCCTCATCAAGTCACTTCCCACTCAGCGTGTCTCTGCCTCCTCATCTGCAATTAGGAAAACTTTGGCTTTGCTCAACCACAAGAAGAATGCCATTTTTATCTGCACCATGGGGCATCAAGCAGGCCATCACTTTACTTTTCTGCTCACCCCCACTGAGCTCCCTGTGTTAGAAAACTCCATGGACTAGTAAAGAAGAGGGCTGTAGCCCTGGCACTGGATTATGTCAGCTCTGCACAGCAGCAGTTACCCTGGAGCTGATTACAGATGGATGCTCACAGGCCACTACCCACAGAAGAGTAGTTACTGTGGAGTCAGGTGTGACACCAGAAACTGCACCCAAAGGGACAGTCACATCACCCCTCCCTCCTGCTCCTCACCCCTCTGCTTTCCTCGCCCCTCCAGGCCACAGCACAGCTCAGTAACATGGCAAAAACTTTTTCAGCCCTTTTTTAGGGAGCAGGGTGACAAGTCAGGCTGGAACATTCAATCAACTCTATGGGGGCTCCAGGAGAACCCAGACCCTAACACAGCCACAGCAAACCCTTTAACACACCTTGCTGCCTCCTCAGTCCCTCCCATTACCTCAGGTAACCGAGCTGAGCATGGGCAGGAAGGCTGTGAAATGAAAATCGAGCTTTAAAGAGTATTAGCCAGCAGCAGCTTGCCTGGATTAGGACATCAGCTCTGGTATAATCTCACAGCACTATAGTTTCAGTCACTTCTCTTGAGCTCCCTGTGTGTATGGCACCACTGGAAAACCACACAAAACCTGGTTTGGTTTGGAACAACACTTGAGCTAATGCTGCAGACGTAAGAAACCAAATCCCCTCTGTCCCTGTGTGTCCTCAGCACCGTCAGTCAGTCTGACAGCACCAGAGGGAACACTCCACAGGCCAGGTGTGACAAACAGCAGCTCTATCAGGGGAATCTTTCCTCAGGTTGGAGGGGGAAAAAAAATAAAAATCTGTGTTTATTGCCTCCACTCCTCTTCTTCATCACCTTCCTCCCATCTCATTCTAAGGCAAGGAAAGTATGTTTGGCCCAGACACCTGTGAGGGCCAACCAGAGCACACAGAATTAGTGGAATTGAGCAGGATTAAAAAAAAAAAGGCAGAAATATCAGGGGGTTGAAAGTCTAAAATGTATTTAAGATACAAATGCTAGGCACCTACAGAAAATATGAATACTGAATAGTCAGATACATGTGGCCTTCCAGTACCTGAAGGGAGCCTACAAGAAAAATTGAGAGAGACTATTTACAAGACCATGGAGTACAGGACAAGGGGGAACAGCTTTAAACTGACAGAGTAGGGTTAGATCGTACATTAGGAAGAAATCTTTGTGAGGGTGGTGAGGCATTGGCACAGACTGCCCAGAGAAGCTGTGGATAGTGGAAGGTTTCCCTGCCCATGGAATGAGACCCTGCCAGCCCAAACCATGCTGTGATTCTATGATGTTTTTTGCTTACAAAGGGGATTTTCAGATCTATTCTAAGCATAGCCAAATACACTTGGAGCAGGCATAAAGCCCCAGCTTGGAAACACTCTTGTTAAAACTGCCTGACCTTCAATACTGATCTGCCTTGAGGCAACACGGGCCTTATTTTCTATGCTCCACTAAATTCTGCCTTTCCAATCTTTAAAGGGAGTGCTCAGAGGAGTCTTTAAAGAGAGTGCTGTGGCTCTCCACAGAGTAGGAAAATGTCTCCCGCACAGGGGAAGCAGTGGAAGGAATCTGCACTCTTGTCCCACACTGCACTCCAGCAACCTGCAGCCCTTATCTCATTTGTCACTGAAGTGACAGACCTACACAATGTTACTCAAAAATCAAAACCACACCACTGCCACCCGTGCCCCAGCAGGCTGGAAGGTGAAAAGACCAGGACAGAACTTTGACAGACACTCAGGAGACACACGAGCATGAAGAAGATGACATTTTTGGTGACAATTTTGGCAGAAATCAGGCTGTCTTTGCATACAGATGATGATGACTCAGGCAGCACCAGGCAACAGGAAAGACAAGAGGGTGACTCTGTAAAGCCTTGCCAGGAAAGAACAGTTGGTAGCAAGAAAGGGGGAAGCTGCTATGCAACAGGTGGGGGAAGCTTTGGAAGTGAAATATGAAGGAAATGCCCAGTGCAGGTTCCTGTGCTGGCAGAGCACAGGGAAGCTGAAGCCAGGGGCCTTACTCATCAGGACCTTTGCTCTTGTACTGACAAATGTGCCTCATCTTCTCCAAACAAAGGCAGCAGCTTAAAAATGGCAACATGGACACCCCCCAAAACATCTGTCTAACTCATGGGCCTGGCCAGGTGATTGTCTCACACGGGGGATGCAAGCTGAGTTCTCTCCTGTGCCAGGTCAGAACTTCCAGGAGGGAGCTCTGTTTGGGTGCAGTCACAGAGCCCTGGCAAGGCCCAGACTTCCAGCAAACAGGACACACAGCTTCACAGCCTTTTCCATTTACATTTCAAAAACATGCAAAAAACCTCCTCAAATGACAGTCTTGCATCTGAGGTGCTAGGAAATCGTGTAATGGTGCAACAAGTAGCACAACAAATATGCACAACCTCAGACTGAGAAAAACCCAGCTGTGAGTAGGCAAAAATAGTTCAGATTGCCTAAGCCTGATTATTTTCCTATATGCAGACATGCAGAGACACCCTTTCTTAGGAGAATATGATCTAAATAAAAGAAGTAACTGCAGAAGCACAGTCACCCATTCCTGTTCCTCAGATCAAAAGTTCACACACAAACCCTCTCCAAGAAGGCCCTTCTGGATAATTATCACCAGCCTTGGGGCTTGCAGACAATCCCAGGGTTGTCTGGGATTTAGCCCATTGATGAATGGGTTTAGCCCATTCAGAAAGACTTATAACAACGTTGCCACTTTCTGTGAATTCACAGAAGGTTCACAAACCACGCTGCCAAAACAGAGGACTTGCTCTCTAAACCCCAGTCTGATCCAGCATGAAGAAGCCCTAAACATCCAGTTATTACCACACTTGTCCCTCCAGCTACCACTGCCAGAGTCTGACATTTATTTAAGGGAAAGGGGAAACAGCAGCTGTTCCCTGGGGCACTCTACAACAGCTCCAGCCTGCTCCAGAGGGTCCATGGCCTGGCCATGTGCACCCAGGACATCCCTGCCCAGGTTACTGCCAACAACTTGAAGAAATCCTCAAGCAGCAGCAATTTCAAACATCAGAATTGAGCTGGTGCTGGTTTAGGTCTTAAGAGTTTCCCAATACACAGGAACTGAAGAACAGAACACAGTATTTGTTCAAAGAGACAAAAAGGAAGTAGGAAGTGACAGTGATGGATATCATGAATTGTCCCATCTCTTTTTGTCAGAGAAAGGCAAGAGGGACATCAAAGAGCCATAATCAAGAGCTGTTTAACTTTCAAAGACAGCTTTGAAGAAAAACAGGGAAAACGACCTGTGCAGAGCCATTTGTCCAAATGGATTCACACAGCTCTCCCATTCCATTCCACTTACTGAGACTTTTTTTAAATGGTGACAGAAAGGGAGGAAAGCCACAACCCACTACTCCAGGGGAGCAAAACAAACCAACAAGCTCTCTCACACACCTAAACTTCATTCTGCCCTCAGGCACATTAGAAAGACAGAACAGTGCTAATGGCACCCCAACACTCACCCCCTTTTCCATGGGCTGCCTCCTTGGATGATCCTGACAACTGTTTGGATAAGCTCATCTTTATTAGTTCCTGCCCTGCTCACCCTGCACTGGAGGATACACCGAGAGCCCTTCAGAAGGAGACAAGTGCTGCATTCACATTGACTTCAGAGCTCCTTTGACACCAGGAGAGCTGCTGGCAGCCTTCTCTGCCCTTCACACAACAGAGAGCCACGAGGAAATTCCCAGTAGGACCATCCTCAGCTCTCAGAGCCAGCTGAGCACTCCCTCCCCGCTGCCTGGGGGAAAGCCAGCAGGGTATAAAGATGCTTAAAGCAAATTAAAGGAAAACCTTGGCTCTCCCAATCTCCCCATGAGTCACCTCGCAGCCCAGCCAGCAGCGACCTTTGTATCAGCACACATCCTTTATCCACATCACTATTCCTGCAATGCACTGCCACAAAAATACCCTCCTATGGAAGCAAAGAGGAAATCCGTTTGACTCCTACAAGACTTCAAGGCAGACAGCAAATGTCTCAGCAGCTCGTTTTCTCCTCTGTGAGGTGGCACTGATGCTCACCAGGAACACCTTCAGTTCCCTGAGGATTCAAGGAATCATTCAATAGTAGTAACAGGGATGCTGGGACGCGGGAAGCTGAAGCAGCTGCTCAAACCCGGACCCGACAACCGCCACCAAACATTTGTGAAAACCACACAGAACAACAGCCTCCGTGCTTGGCGCCAGCCCCGGGCCCAGGCGGACACCTCGGAAGGGAAGACAAAAGGACGTGCCGGTGCTCCCTACAACCCACAGGGCTCCGAGCCCCCCGCCCGGCCCCTCCTGCCCAGACACCGCCGTGAACCGCACAAGGGAGCCAACTTTGCTGCCGAGGGAGCGCGGGGCAGGTGGGACAGGAACCCGCTGGGCTCCCCTGGGCCTCTGGGCACCGAGCGGCGGCCCGAGCTCTGCCCTCCACAGGTGACACCGCCGGGAGACGCGGGGCAGCTGCAAGGCCCCGGGCGGGACCGAGGAGCCTCCTCCGCCCAGGGGCCGGGCCCGCATCCCTCCCAGCGCGGTGCAGGTC
>VXBC01011594.1:4238-20426 GCA_013399945.1 Ploceus nigricollis
CCCCCGAGGCAGGATGCCGAGCTCTATGGCTCTCCATCCCGCCGTCCCGGTCTGTCTGCGCCGCGGGGCCGCGGGCCGTCGGGCACGACTCTGCTCCGGCGGGATGAGAGCTCGCCCGGGGGGTTACACAGCTGCATCAGCATCAGTAAAATCGCGGTGTCTGCACACGCCTGCCCTTCCCTTAGCACCCGGTGTAAACACTTGTTCCAGGGGTTTCAAGAAGGAAGCGCGTCTCTGTCAGAGTTACAGTAAAATAAGTTTATCCAGGTGATGTGTGGAAAACTGTGTTTTCTTAGGGAGACAGGTAAATGTGATGGCAAATTAGCATTTCTTTCGCAGTAGGATGCAGGGATGCAGGACTAGAATATTCATACAGAAAGCAGTTCAAATAAATGCCCAAGAAGTTATAGTTCCCTTTAAAAATACATTTAAAGTGTAAGATTATTTCATTCTGTGTTCTGTGCCAGCTGGCTGTATGCCTTTATAAATGTAACACTCTCTGTAATTTTCTGAGGAACTATCAATGTTGTTAAGCGTATTTAATCAACAGCTTGAATTGAACAACCTGCATCTATATGATAAGTGAATTGCACTTATCGCAATGGACAATCGCACTGTAGACTGTGTTTAAGAAAAGAAAATCCAGAATGTTCAATAGTTACATGGATCTTCTAAGAAAGAACTGGGTTAAACAGAGCATTCTTTCAGTGAGAACAAGAGGAAATACTTTCAAAGTCCAAGTTTCTGCGGGACTGTTTGGAGTGAGGTGTTTCACAATGAGCTGTGCTAGCACCTTGCAGCTGAGCCTGAGAGCAGTACAGCTACAGGAGCGGAGGAGCACGGCGCTCAGTTATGACTTGAAATCATGCTTCAAATCCCTACTTGTTTTCCTGGTTCCCTGAACTCAATAAACTGCACTCATTCTATTCCTGGGGTACCTTTTCACCCCCTTGCATGTCAGCTCAGCTGCATTAGCAGGTGCATTAAGTGGGGAGAGAGAGCCAAGAGCCTACCCACTCCCTTTCTACCAGTTAGAGAGGGACGTAGCAGGTCACATCTGGTGCTGTGGTAGCATGCATAGGGGACTGGGGAGGGTCTGATAGCCTCTTCCTTATCTGCATGTGTGCATGAGTAACTTTATTCACGTGAGGATTCTTTTGAAATTAATGAGGTTGTTCTAACGAATAATTTTCCTTGTTCTGTTGTAAGCTTGGTTTCTGAGTGAGGTGCACACCCGAACAATGTTTTGGGCAATAGGAGCTTATTTGTCATATTTTGCAGCATGTAACTTTTTAAGCTGTTCTGTGAAATAGCATGTTTATTCTGTTTCATTACAGAAATGTCTTCTAATTCTGTCCTAATTCTTTGAGTGGGAAGGTTTAGAGATTGTAGCATATGTTTCCCATTTTTTTTCAATACGGGTAAACAACACTACATCCTTTTCAGTGTTTGCATATTCTTAAATTTTGGTATTTTCAGGTGGTTTTCTGAAAGTTTTTATTTTATTAGAGTGTTTGGTTTTTAAATAAAGTTCATAGTCTTTCATTAGTATTGGGATGGTGTGGCAGGCTCCCAACCAAATTTTTTAGCCCGTAGGACTGTTTCAGTGGGAAATATGCGATGTGCATGGTTTTTCTCCCAAATTACAGCTTTGTAGTGGTACCACTCTTTTTGGGTGGCAGTGCAAAATGCATGAAGAAGTTGTACTATATAGTATATTCACCCTATTTGGCAATTACAACAGCACTTTTAAGTGCCATCTAACAGTCACTCTGTACCAGAATTAATTCAGGTGTAAGGATGGAGTTGCTTTGATTTATTTTTGCATGTTATGTGTAGCAATGTAATGCTTGTGTGTAGACAAGCCTTAAAGCATCCAAAAAGACACAGGTATTCCCATGCTGCTGTGTCAATGTTCTTTCCATCAGAGGAAAGAACGAAATTTTCTACTAAAATAACAAGAAAAAAGTAAAAAGTTGAGTATTTTACGGTATCCAAATGAGATGTATTCTGCATTTGTAAATGCAGTTCTTATTAGAGTATTTGTGGCACCTATGAAAACAGACATCTCAGTAAACTTTAAATGTAGACATACTTAGGAAAATACTGGGTTAACCATGTAAAATGGTTAACCAGGTAAAATGGGAAAATTCTGGTATAGGCTTCTGCAGACTCTTTTATTTTTTCTCTAGTTCTGCATGCTTGTATGCATATCCTGGGATAGTTTGATGTATTTGGTTATATTTCTTGATTTCATTCTCATGTTTTTTGTAAAACAGTATATTCATCTGCACCAAATGTTATTTTGTTGTGACGTTTGGAGGAGTGGGCAGTATCTTGGTGCTCTCCTGCCCCTTGTTTTGGTATGAACAGAACATGGAACCTGTCTCTAAACTCAGTGCTCTGTAAATTGGTCACTTGCAGCCTGGTGGGGCTTGGTCTTTAGTTTTATAGCTCTCCATCTTGCATGTGTTTCAGGGAAGAATTGTCTCTTCTTTGGGCAGATACACCCTTGGAGGATTAAATTCAAAAAGTATTACATAATTTTTCCACAAGGGGACCATTTTGATCCTGGTTGTCTTTTCCCAGTCTTTTGAGGTTAATGTGTCATTTGGAAGCTGTTATATAAACCCTGCACCTGATGCACATCAAACCTAGCCTCTGTTTATCACTTTGCAGCCATGATTACTGTATCTCTAAAGCTGGACAACAATTCTGTGTAATTGCATGAATAACAAAAATGAATTTATCAGTCAGAGTTTGCTGAAGTCCTTTGTGTGTTCTGTGAGATACCGAGTGCCTCCAGCTGTCCGTTCCCATAGGTGGAAGAATGAGCCTTCTGGAGAGCTTCACTGGTCCAGCCCTGTGGCCTTGCAGCCACTGGATGAGAGCAGGACAAAGCTGACAGGAGATGGGAGTAACTGCACATGGTTCTGCTGCTGCCGCACACATGTAATTTATTTCATAGGAGATTAGTGGTGGACATGGGCTTTGGATGACTTTTATATGTTACAGCCTTCTGGTATTAATGGAAATGTATGTGACTGTTTTTTAGATGATTAATTACTCCATGTCCTTTGGCATGTAAGGAGTTTCTTTAATGTTCAGAGGGCTGGCTTGCACATGCCTGGGCTGCTCATCCAGCCCTGTAGCATCTCCCTCCCCGCAGAGAAACTCACACTGTCATGGAAATCTTGGGTTTATTACAACTTTGGCTAGGGCATCTGTAGTCAGCAATCTATGAAGAAAACAGAGTTGCTACAGAGTTGCAGAAATAGCAATGTATGAGACAGACTGAGTGGAAATAATGCGTGTGTGCGTAAATGTAGACTTCACACTCTGATGGTTACAGTCAGCTTGATGTTTGGGAGCAGCCTTTGTCTGGAAGTGGGGACAGAAATTTTAACTGGCTTCAAGATGAAGTAAGACTGTGATATGGCGTTGTCTGTCAGAGTAGCAGGTAAAGAGATGCAGTGCAGGCAGTGCTGAAAGTCTTTTTTCTCTATGTAAATAATACAAAGCATAAACTAATTTGCAACACTAGAAAAAAAAATGGCATTTTATCTCTCTGGGTAACTTCATTTATCCAAGAAACTCAAAGGCTTATTTTAATGATAACAGTAAAGTAAAAGCAGAATTATTTCTAAAACTTGAACCAAAAATTTGAGTGTAGTGAATAGTAAAGGTTTGCTTGTGTGCCGTTTCAGTTTCAAAACCTTTTTGTATACACATTTAAGGCATCATGTGAATGTTTCAGGTTTGTCATGGAAATCTTTATAAATCATTGAAGGCCTTATTGGTAATACCTTGTAAGTAATTTAATGCCAGGTTTCAGAGGATTTAATCAGGCACAATATTTGCATGCGTATGTCTGGGTAGTTACAGAAGACTTTGCTTCTGTTCAGTTAAAAAACATTCTGTTATATTGTGCAGTTTTATGCAACCCATCCATGTTTCATACACATGTACAGCTTCAATTTTCAAGTGTGTGCCAAACTGTAAGTCACAATTGCCATGGTTTAGTGTGCCTCATGGTTTTTTGAATTATCCTTTTTTTTTAACATTTGAACTTATATTTGCATTATGAATCGATTTTCATTTTCACCTATCTTTTGGACCTGTCTTTGACCACCAGCAGTCACCCTGACATGATAGACTGTGCATGTTATATGTGCAGCTCACAATCTGGTTTCTAAAATTCACGCACGCATTGTTTTAAATCTTGCTTTTTGGGACCAGTCTTCACTCTACGTGTTATACCTATCTTAAGTTGTGTCTTAAGAAGCTTAGGATAAGCACTTTGTGCTTCTCTTTTGCCACTTGTTTTTAATGTCTCTCTTGAAGCTAATGAGATTATGTTTTTGTGAGCTGTTACATACTTAGGTTTATATAGAGCAGTAGAGTTGGAAGGTAATGCTATATGCAATGAAGACAAAATGTATCAGACTTAAATGTAATTGATAGAGGTATATGTATTCAAAATGAAAGACATAAATCGTGTCTATATTGGTCTATATTAAATAGTTCAGATACAAATTTGTATGGGTTTTAATGGATACATTATGTCACTGGTAGTGTAGGAATATGAAATGGACACAGTTTTGTATTCTCAGTCATTTCTTGTTGCTCAGGATTTGTCATGAGATTCTATTGCAGAATTGACACTTCTGAATTCACTAATAAAATCATAATCATGGATTTATAATTGCACTATATATGGTACATTCCTTGTGCAAACAATTTTAAAAAAAATATTTATGTTTCTGTGAATGAAGCACAGATTCAGCTGGAGCTATCTTTCACATATAAGTTTCAAATACTATTGTTGTGACTATAATTTTTAGTTCTACTAAAGAAAAGCTTTGTGCAGATAAACTATTCCTATTGCTAGATGTTCAGTCCTTACATTTGACTAAACATAGAGAAACATTAATATTAAAAAAATTATTGATAGTACTTGGGTTTTATTTGCTGCATTCCAACAATTTTTGCCCTTTACTTCTGTAAATGCCCTAAAAAAATAAAATGGCAGAATTGTAGCATTAACCTAAATCATGCATTTATAATGTTTGAAAATTCTCTCTGACATCAAGTTAATGTATTGCCTTCATAATAGTTCCCCAGGTAGAAGGCAAGTCTAATAAAGGCAGGCTGAAGAGAAATACAGTAATGGTTCTCAAATTCATAAACAGGTGTTAAAAAGAAGAAGGAAATTACATCGAAGTAATGGAGTGAAATTGCAGCAACAAGTATCTAAATTAGATGTTTAGGAGGCAGGACCAAAAATAAGCAACAAAACATTGGAAATGTTCTGTTGTGATATATAGGCCAGAAATGCATTACGCTGTTTTTCATCTCCAGTTCCTATAATTTTTTGTACTGAATAATTTTTTATCAGTGGTTATCATGGATTCATCTGTTATGAAATCTAGTTGACTAAAGCTGTCTACTGACTTTTCCTTTTGTACCACTTGTAAGCAGGGATACATGAGAGAAAATAGGGATAGAGAGGTGCATTTCATGCTTTTGGACTCATGAGGGCCGTGTACTCTTGTCTGCTTTGAGATTTTCTTCAAGAGCTACTAAAGCAAGGCAGTGGAGTCCACCCAAGGTTGCTGCAGCAGCCACCCACCTTCCAGACCTCTAGGGCATGTGGGAAGCCGTATGCCCTTGCTTGTTCAAGCAATGTGATTAATTTTATTAATAAGGCATCCTTCTGTCTCTGGATATGTAGAATACTAATGCAGAGTTTGAGCTCACTTACATGTTGAACATTTGCCAGTTTTCATTATGTTCATTCTAGTTCTGGAATAACAGTCTATTCACTGCATTTTCTTTCACACTCTTGTCATGTTACTTACTTGAACATTGAATAAAGTTTAGGGGAGAGAAAGAGCTGAACAAGTGTAACTCAATTCCTCAGTTCTCTGAGTTACTTTTAATTTAACTTAGGACATTTTGAAGATCACTAGCAGCACCTGTGCATATGCACAAAATTACTTTTTTTTCTGCAAGATGCTTACTTTTACAATGTTCACTTTCTACACAATCTATGGAAAGCCAAGTATGTTCATCATGACTTTGAGATAAGTTTAGAAAGAAACCACAACAAAATAAAATAAACCCGAATGTTACAGAATTCCTATTAATAATTCTGTAACATGTGAGTCAGAGATGATGTTTTGGGGACGTTATATGTGAGTCTTTAAAATTTAACCCAGGACAGTAAATATCATGAGACTTTCTCTTCAGTTTTCTGATTTTTTTTTTTGCTTTGATTGCAATGAGAAAAAAGTGCTTGATAAATATGATCTGTATCCATATCTCTGTATACACATATCCAAAATTAGGTCTCATAAGATCATCATCGTGCTTGGGCCTGTGGGGAAAATGTACTGATTCTGGTATTCCAATTGATTGTTTTAGCACGTAAGCGCATTTTTAAATGTGTTCTGCAGCTTCATTTGTTAGCACATCAAACTAAGTGATGCTTGTAATTGAGTCAGTAAAAGTTTTTTCTTCATCTCAGACTTAGGTATATGAAGGGAACTTCATATTGAAGTGAATTGGAATACTGTGTAAAAACATTGAGTAATATACAAAGGTCTAGATTGATGATTTGATTGGGTGTTTGGTGACTACAACAGCTAATTGAAAGATGCATAGGATTTGATAAGTTGCTTTCGGCTTTCTTTGTGTGTGTCGGGGGGTTTATATAATGAAGTCAAAATTTGAGTGGCTCAGTTTCTGATTGTCCAGCCTGGAGTAGCAGAAATAGAGATGTATGAATTCAGAGATCACCTAAAAAGTATGAGTCTTTAGTGCTGCATTTCTGCCTACCTATCTAAGATCAGTGGCACTGTAATATTTAATTAAACTTTTTAACTTAAACTGTCAGCCTTTTTGAGAGGTTCAACTTGAAGCTGTAAGAAGCTAAAAACTATTTTTAGAGATGAGTGTGTGTAGAATATGAAAAATTGAAAAGAAATTTACTTAATTTTATGATAAACAAGAAGTATGTATTCTCACCTTTGCTTTTACTCAACAGCATGAGAACTGTTTTCTATGTCAATATAAATTTTTTTTGAGAGAGGAAACTTTTAACCTACTTTGCAATGTTTAATTTTTAACCTGACAGTACAGTTCTCGTTAATTGCTTGAAAGTCCTTTAGCTGTCTATTTCCTGATTCTTTCCCAGAGGCATGATTTAATTTTAAAAATTATAGTGTATTCAGCTCTAATTATTGGAGAGCTTGTTCTAGACACATAGTAAGATATGTTAATGACCAAAAACTGTATCAGCTGGAGTCAATGTCAGTACTACCTCAAGGACACTGTTATTTAGCTCTATAAAATCTCTACTAATATCTTTTAATCTGATGACAGTCAGATTCAGGCAAGCTGCATGGTATTTTTCAATAATCTTATTGCCTTGTAGTGTGATGCAGCTGGAATAAGTCTGGAATAAACTGATGTTCAGAAAACATTAATTTAATTACAAAAGAGTTGCATACTGTTTCCATTATGTATTTAAAAAAACCCAAAACTAACCCCAAAGCCATTTTCATTTTTGCCAGTGAAGTACCCAAAACTTAAGTTACATTATATAGCTAAGAGTAGGATTTTGTTTTTGTGTGATTATCTTTGATGTTGTTTGTGTGTATATATTATCTAATTAGGCATGTAATTTAATAAAGATTTTGCTACACTATTGGAATTTAGTGTGCTACTGCTATTAAGTTTCTATCTCTAAAAATGTCACATTTATTAAAAATTCATATTAAGATATTCTGTTTTCAACTGAAAAAGCAGAGGTTGCTTTATGCTCGCAGTCAAAGCTATGTTGGTTCTGTTGTTTTTTAAATCTTTTTTGAGTGAATTTGTTTTTTGAAATGACTTTAACCAATATACATGAAATTTTTTAATTTGGGGAGGTTTTTAAAAGTTTTTAATACTGGAGAGGGGTTTAAGTGATACTACTATTTTTCATCCTATTTTGTCTGAAAATCACTGATTCTTACATTTACATTACAGCTCCAGTATGTAAAGAGCCCCACAGAAATAAATTGTGCCCTCACAGTATCAAATCTTCCAGTTCTATACATGTTGTACCCTGGTTGTCTCCAGTTTTTTTGTCCTCTTATATCAGCAGACTAAGGTGTAGAAATATTGATGTTTCCTTAGATGGTTCCGTTGCATCTTACCCTAATTTATCAGATCCTCCAAGAAGCATCTCTCTTCATGGCATGACAGTGTGGTGATGAAATGATCTGACCTTAATGCAGTTACATAGATTGCATACATTTAAAGTAATATGTCATGAGACCCCAGTAATAAATAATTGGTCTATCTTTTTCTAGGGAAAAGCTGTGGAAAATACAGAACTTTTATAAGATACATAGAGTAATATCTATCCAGCTCTACCCAGGAGATGGAATAAAAGCATGGCTGCAGAACCATAGAGATGCAATCAAGCTTTCATATGGTTAGTTAGAGGTTTTCCATCAGGCTCTTAAGTGATTTCTGTCTAGTTGTTCGTTCCAGGAGGACCTATTATTTAGGTCTGGCAGAGAAATTGCTGTGAAACCTGTGGCAGGTGCTACTACTCCCTAAACATCTTATTACTGCCTGGCAGTAGATGCTTGCAAGCCTCCGGATTCCCCAAACACATCCAGGGCTACAGGATCCTTGGGATAGCTGCATATGGGCTTGTTTGCACTTGATTTTTCGGTGAAGGTAAGAGCCAAGCTTGTCTGTCACTCTGGTTCACCTTGCCTTTAGTGCCAGACAAGCCCAGTGGTAACAAAAAGAATTGCTTTTCCCGCTCGGGATTAGTCTGGTAGATTGAAACTTGGAAACAAAACAAAAGAAGCAAAACAAATCAAGTATATACCTCAAACTTCTGTTGTTAATTGGGTACCTTTCTCATTTACCCACTTTACTAAGTGTTCTTAAGAGCTGTTTTTCAGAGCTGTGTATCCAGTGTCCATGGAAGCTCTTATCTAGATGATTGCCTAAGTACTGAATCCTGCTTTTTCTTTTATTTATAGCATTTCTTATAGTCTAATTTTCAGTTAGTGAAGTCATGCTATAAAGAACTTGCATTCAAAAGTTCCTAGGAGCACACGGCTGTAGTCCCTGAAAGAGTATTTTTTGGAAACAACTTCCTTTTCCCCCTCATTCTGTCTTCTCTTTGTCCTCCTACATCTCTTTCTGAAGATATAATGCGTTCCTTTAAATAAATGGAAATAATGCACTGATTTTATATTTTTTTAATTTGTTTGTTCTGCTGCGTAGTTTTCCATTCTTACTCAGTCTGTTAGCTAGAAGATACTAAGCTGTTTGTTCAAACTAGCAGGGAGAAGTTAGTTTAGGTATTTTCATAGCCTCTTGCAGTTTGTAAAATGCCTTGTAGTAATTAAAAAAAAAAACTTCATGTATATTTTCAATTTCCCTTGACTCGGACAGGTTAGCAGCTTTCTGTTGAGAATTGCAGCGTGATGTGGTTGAACATACTGTTACCATACACTGTTATACTTCACCGAAATTGTCCCTTCAGCTTGTATATTGCCAGCATGGGAATTCAAGTCTTGCATACATCTACCACATTAAAGATATAATTATCAGAAGCACAGTTTTGTAATGCAGAGGGAGTGTGGTACCAAGAGTAAGCACTGCCAGATGGTAGGCAATCTATCAGGGCGTTTAAAAAGGGTCAGAATTGAAAATGTCTGCAATCCGATGGCTTATTAAGCAGTAGACGTTGAATGTGTGGGAAAAGCGAGAGATGAGTAACCTAAGCATGAGGTGCCCACATGACCAAACAGACTTTTAATTGCATGCATTCTGCCAGTATTATATGAAATACTTGTTTATGCTAAATTAAATGTGGTTTTGAAATTTGGAGCAGAATATTAAATCCAGTGATATACTGCCGAGTGTTGAAAAGTTCAGTAGGATTTGTACATGTTCTTACTGTTTATTTATTGAAGTAATAATTTATTATGATGGTTCATCTCTCTGTAATGGAAAAAGAAGTGCAAAAACAATTTCAAGGTTTTTGTATTGAAAATAATTAAATCCAGTATGTAATAATTTTATTATTTCCTATACATATTATTTAGATAGATGTGAACTAAGTGCAACATAAATTTTGACTGAATCCACTTAAATGTCTCTGGTTCTACATTGCTATTTAAAGGCACTAACTATGAGTTCAAAATTTCTTATTTAGCTTTAAACTATTTTCTATTCTTGTTTCCTAAAGTTAGATTTTCTGTAGTCCACCTCTGTGTTGTGCTCTGACACTTTCACAAGCACACTAATTTTCTTTTGTCAGGAGATGATTCTTGTTAAGTCAGGTCTGAGGAATACTCTGTCAGTATTATACAATCAGTCAGTGTTATTCAGCAATTTCCGCCACCATCCCCCTCATTCCCCAGGACTGTATGAGCATTGCTTGATGTGACTATGGCTGTTTCTGTAATTTCTAAGCTGCAGCCAACTTCTACATTCTCCACAGGCTAGGCCAAATTTATCTTTCTGTGGAATGGATGGGAGAGCTGCAGTGAACTTCCACTCCCACACTTGTTCCTCATAGCACGACAGAGTTCAGATTTGCTTCAGGGAAGGAGAGCTAGCTGTGTAGCCTGGGAGTGCAGGTACCATGAATCTGCCTAAAATGGTGGCAGATGTTCCTGCTGGGACTGCTGACTCGTGATTCCGTGAAGTGTCACTGAATAGCAGTTCGTCTGCGTTGAATGTGCGTGCTGATTTTGTGCCACTGGCAAAATGAGCAAATGGAATATGATATTTAACTTGGTTTCGTGTTTCCAGTACAAATTTTTCCATTTCTGGAACGGCTTTGAAAGTGTCAGTTTTACCCAGTGCTCTGCACAATGTGCAAATCTATAGGATGCTAGATGAAGATCTGAAATGGAAGTCAGGAGCCCATCTATCTTTGAATTTCAGGAGCTGGATACTTGTAAGCATCTGGACTCCATGCTTGAACATATTTCAGAATTCCAGTCATAAGGAGCCCAAAATGGTAAACCTGATTTTTAAAAAATGTTGCCCATGGATGCTGTGCATTTTGCAGATCTAGTGTGTCAGAATAATGCAAATATTTTTCAGCTTCCATTTTTGCTGTATTATATATTTTGATTTGCAATTTACAGATCAATGTATATTCTAAGATTATGAGGAAAAGCTCTGTTAATTTTTCACTCTCAATTTCTTGCTGTTCTCCACCAATAAATTATTAATATCTATTTGGCAGTTCTAATTATTACACATCTTTAGTTTAAACACATTTGATTAGTTCATAACTCACTGTCCTCCAAAAAATGAAACATAAATATTTGGCTAAATTAGATTTTGTCTTTCTGAGGAATATTGGCTTGTGGCTAAAACCTCTTATGAGATCTCCAAAGTAAAATGCTTTCATTTGCTGAAAGGCAGAAACTTATTTATTATATTTAGGCAACTGCGTTTTGAGTGAATATGGATGGAAGATAAGGATGGACATCTGGTGTTTTATTCACCACAGAAAGGGCAGCTCATTTTGTTTTGCTGTGTCAAAACAAGAGTCATCTATCTGTATGGAAGTAAAGAGCTTCCTTGGTATTTTTGCGGTTGTTTATAGTTCAGGTCATGGGTCCCTGACCAAAGTTTCTTTGAGTGCTTATTTTAGAGCTGCTTATCAGTGGCTACAATTATAGTCAACTTTATTTGGGCGCAAACACTTCCCCCTGCAACCCCTAACCTGCAGTGGGTGTCTGATGTCAAGACCAGCCCATTGTTAAGGAATACACACTGTTTTGTTTGAACCTGAAGATTGGAGAAAAAAATTTTGCATGAAGAGACTTCAAAGTCATCTGTCAAAGTCACTCTACCAAAATATAAAGTGGAGAAGCAGATTATTAAATAATTCCCTTTTATATTTTTTCTGATAAATATTTATAGGTGAGGCATATAACAAAGCCTGTAGTTAAGTTTGAATAAATTTTCAAATCTTAATATCTTTAGCAATCTTTCATTTTTCAGTCTGCAAACTGACATGTTATTCTGATGCCTAAAGTGACTTGCTCCCTTACAAAAATTAATAAAGGCAGCGTGGAGGAAAAACTTTTATTTAGTGTATATGTTTTGTATCACAACTCCACTTTAGATGATTCGGTCTCAATGAAGATAGAACAGAATTTTAAATTAATCTAGGTCTTGGTAAAATGTATCTTCCAGTGGCTCAATAACCATTTCATGTGACTAATTTAAAACACTTAACAAATGTATTTCAAGCAAATAATCTGCTGTAATTCAATAAATGCTTTCTACACATAGTTTGTAAATTTACATGGTTTTAGGATCTCAATCATGTGTGTCATTATTGCATATATGTGTGATAAAATGTAATAAACCGTCATGTTTAATTGCAAACAAGCAATGGAAATTACCTCCTGTACTGCTGGTAAAGGTGTGCTTGGAAGGAGAAAAACCATCAGTTCATGTAAAGACATCTCCTGGTGCTTGATATTGTGGGCTATCTCCTGTTTTGCAAATCACAAAACCATTCAAATATTAAGTTCACATATGCTGGTTTGGGATTTTTGGAAGGAATTTGGTTGTTTCCTTTTTTAAGAATAACTGAAGTAATGTCATTGAAAAAAAAAACCCTCTTTGTTTCCTTATATTGGATTAAACTGCAAAAGGGCCATTCAGCAATTGCATTCCATTACACTGACCAACGTTCATAAATGTCAGAGATGGATTTTACATCCCCAGAAATTTGGTTTGTATTCTAAACCTCCACCCTTGGCTGAGCTGCTTGCAGCAGCAGCACATGAGGCTTTGCTCAGCCCAGGTTCCGTGGAGCTTTCTGGGGCATTAGAGGGTGAACCGCACGAAAAGTGAAGGAGGGGAGAATAGGCAGAGCTGACAAGGTCTCGGTTACTTAGGCTGGTAACTAGAGCATCTCTGAGCATAATGTATGCTCTTTAGTGTTTACTTTGCTTGCTCTTCTGGGTTTTCCTTTTTGTATTAAACAAGTGAATATCAGATCTGTCTGATCACTGCTCTGTCTAGCTGCATAATGCGCTGATTGGTTTTGGCAATGCAGGCAGAGCACTATGCTGTCAAAAGGATGGTAACTCTGGGATATGCAGTATGCAAATTGGGAAATCTCAAAGAAATGTTAAAATTAACATTGTATCTGCTTAAATACTGTGGAAGGCAAATGGCTAGCAGAGAGATATGAATACAAGCTGAGTAATTAGAAAAGTGGAGTGCATCCCTGTGCAAAAAAGTGTTAATAAACAACCTGGGGAAAGGTATAATCAAGCTGGTGAAAGATTACTCCTTTCATTTCTTACATGTTGTGCACACTGTATTTTCAATTAGTTGATGTTTTAGATAAATCTATATTAGTTCAGTTAATAAAATTATTAAAATAACAATTCCATAATCTTACAACTCAGTGTATTTCAGTGCATACCTAAATGTCTCCTTTATCTGCTAGGAATTAAAATCATTCAGCATGGATGTTGAAACTGCAGAATAATTTTCTTCCTCTGCTGGAGAGAATTTGAACCTGTGCATTGACTTTGCCTTGCACTTCTGGTATAGGCACTTCCAATAACAATATCACCTCTCGTATTTGTTCTGCTTTGGTGGAATGAGGAACTAAGAACGCCTCTCCTGTCTTGTCATTGCCTTCCTCGGGAACAAGATTTTGTTCCTGTTCTAGTTTATATTTGTTTAGGGAGAGAGAATATGTCAGCAGCATACCTTTACTTCAGGAGGCACCGTATGGCTTGGGGAGAGTGGACTCCCTGAGATGTGGGAGATCCTGAGCTCAGATGCCTATAGATAGATGAGGAAATCCAATGGATGTTCACAGGTGTTGATGAAAGTTCTAGGTATTCAGTTGTTTTTTGAAAGGAGGATGCATGTGACATGACCCTAATTACTTACCATGTTGCTCTGCCATGAATCTGATCTTTCTCCTTCCTTTGCTTCTCTAAAAATTGTCTGAAATATAGTTGAATATTTTTTCATCAAGTATGTTAATAAAATGGTAATATAAATTCGATTTGAACATGGATTCATCATTTTCTGATGTTATTTTCAGAACAAACAAGTTATTATTATATTTTTAACAGATATAAATTAGATTTATTACCATTTGAAGCAATTTATTTACTGCAGTGTGATATTCATGGATTATAATAAAAGAACTTACTGATTCTTAAGTGTACTGTCATTGATTTTAAAGGGTTGAAATTTCAGTACTTATTTTTATATTCAAGGAAACATAGGCTTTGCAGCCAAAAGTCAGCTATAAATAGTTGTAAAAGGGAATAATAATTAAACTTTATATATATATATATGCAATCTTGATTACCCAGTCTTGCATTAGAATCTTGCACATCTGTGTGGATATATAGGATGACTGTAAATATTCAGTCATGTATATTTGTTTTCATTTATGATGTAGGAGTACATCAGCTTGTTTCATGTCTATCTATAGTTCTTTCACACTTTTTCACATCTCTAATTTTTCCCTTCATGAAATTTGAAGACTGGCTCTTTTTTTCCCTTTGGTTTGAAAATAGTGCCCATTCTTGCCTTCAATGCACTTTGTCAGGAAATGATACACCAAGTCCTACTTTGAAGCTGCTCTTCCAAATGTACTGTATCATTTTACAGCTACATAAAAAGCGAGTTTTACCTCTGATTACCAGAATAAAATCGTTATATATGTATATATGTCAAATATAAGTTGATGGTCCTGCTGGCCTTGGTGTTCTGTTGTTTTTTTTTTTTNNNTTGTTTTGGGGTTTTTTTTTTTTTTTTTTTTTTTTTTTTTGTTTTTTTTGTTTTGTTTTGTTTGGTTTGGTTTGGTTTGGTTTTTTTTGCTTTGTTTTAGATTAGAGGTATTTATGTAAATAAATGAATTGTCCCACCTCATTTGGTGGTCATGGCCAGTCTCCTCACCAAACCCTATGCCTGAGATCTATCAATAGCTACTGAATTACATCTTCCCTGTCATCTCGTTCTCTGAAGTAGAGAAAATAAAATTTTCCGTATCAGCAGAAACTTAAAGATTATACATGATTATTGTATATATATGATAATTGAGAGATTGAACTGGTTAAACAAAAATCTATTAAAGGAAAATATTAGTTGATACTGATTGGTTTTCTGATTTTTGGAAGGGCATTAGGAAGTTACCTTCCTTTCCTTGATTCTTTGTTGAGAAGAATTACAGAAGGTTTCTTCCAATTTAAGCCTCTGAATTTTTAGTATGGAGGCATCCTAAATGTCATGTTTCTAAATGGCACTCTTAAAATTACTGTCACTACAAAATTCTTAATTAATGCAAGTGTTCCAACATGAGATACAAGATTATTTTGCAGCTGAAATATTTTTAGATCTATCTCTTTCAAACTTTTTTTCATGCCTTTAAAGTGGTCATTTCTAATTTGAGAATATGAATGCATATTTTACAGTGATCCAGTACAGAAATTTGGTGACACTTAGATAACCAATATGTGGCACTTTTCAGTTGGTTTAAGGGCTGATAATATCACACTGAAACAAATCAGTTACAGCCCCTACAAAAAATGTTGCCTGATTCTAAGAGCAGTGGTCTAATAGCCTGTGTGAGGGGGTGGATTGGATGAAGCTGTAGTGCTTGTGCTGTGACATGTGTTGATGCAGAAGCAATCTTGATGATGTGTTATGTATCCATTTGATCAGATAGCCAAAGACAGAATCAACACTTGCTATGAAAAAATGTGAGCCCTGGCTCTTCATCAGCTCCTTTTTCTGGTCTGGTAGCTATCTGGACAGGGGCAGCACCCACCTTTTTTTAATGAGGAGTGGAGCTGAAGAATCTTAGAATCATAGAATGGCTGAGCTTGGAAAGGGACCTTGAAGCTCATGTTTTCCAACCGCCCTGCCATGGGTGGGAATGCAACCCACTAGATCGAGTTGCTCAGAAAGGAGGAGTTATGTAAAAACGAGGGACAGCAAAAGCATTATCAGAGCTCTACTGACAGTGATCCACTGTTCTTGCCCAAGGTTAAGTGGAAGTCAGGCTTTAATTCTTTCTACTGTAGTTCAATAAGTTTCTGTGGAGGAAAAGCAACTGCAAATAACAGTGGTATTCAAGCGGTTGTGTTAGGGGAT
>VXBC01011594.1:29789-54895 GCA_013399945.1 Ploceus nigricollis
TTGTTGGATGATTTTGAAAAAAATTCTCGTATGCAGGAACAGAGATAAATATATAGTCTGAATCAGGCTTTGATAAATCCCAAAATGAAATGTGTGAAAGAAAAAAGGTAGATTTTTTTTGTTTGTTTCTTTGTTTTTATTTTTGTTTAGCATTTTACACGGAGCAGAAATGCAGAAGGTCATGGATTTTCATATATGGCTTCCTGGAAAATGTGTGTTACAAGATCTTAATGTTTTAAAACAGACAAAACAACTGGCTAGGGATGACATTTGCTGAATTACTGGGAA
Organism: Ploceus nigricollis; assembly: GCA_013399945.1. Taxonomy (NCBI): domain Eukaryota; kingdom Metazoa; phylum Chordata; class Aves; order Passeriformes; family Ploceidae; genus Ploceus; species Ploceus nigricollis. Next base: position 30,078 of record VXBC01011594.1, read on the forward strand.
ACAATAACTAGATCATCCCATGGGGTAGTCAGCGAGCCTGCTGCTGGTTTTAATGTTCTCTGTATGTGTGTGTTTGCACATGGACAGCAAGGAGCAACTGTTAACGAATTTTTATGGCACAGAACTGGAGCCTGTTTGTGTTTGGTTAAAAGGATTTAATAGTTTTTGCGTAGGAGCTGACACTTTGGTTTCAAATGTGGTGCAGATAAATCTGAAATATATGTATTTGGTTCCAGAATAGTAAGCATTATGTCAAAAATACTGAGAGGACAGCCAGCAAACTCAGTCTTCATAATGTGCCAAGAGAATACTTGGATAACTGTTATTCATGGATAACTGATGTATGAACAACCCAAGCTGTATGATAAGGCAGTTTTCCCTGTATTTCTACATCCTCAAACAAAAAAGGCAGGCTGACATTGTTTGAGCTTTTCTTCACATATGTGAAGAACTTTTCTTCATATCACGTATGTGGAATTCAGGTGGTTGGTATCCTGAACCTTAAGATGAGCAAAAATTTAAAAGATTCTTAGGTGACACTGGTGAAACATGGTTCCTTTTCTTTATTTATCTCCGCATCATTTAAGTCAATTAAATTAAGATCAAGCTGCCAGCAGTGACCTAAAGTAATATTGATGTAAATAATGTATGCATTGCAGAAGCTTTCTCCTCATTAAGTGTTACAGAACAGCTATAGCCTGTGGTGGAATATATATGAAAACTGATTGATATATTCATATCAGTCTGATGTTAATTACTTACCCAAATGAATGGCTGAGTGGAAATGGGAAGAAACACTTCAAGAAAGGGACAGGAGATGTGTGGGCAGGAAATAATTTACTGAATATGCAAATTCACACTTCCCTGAAACTGCTTTTTAGCTACAAATTGTAATATTACAGTCCTTTAGACTCAGATATTGAAAATAGATCATATATTTACTTAAAATAAATTATATGCAAGAAAAAATATATTTAAATTGGTGATTACAGAAATTATAATTCTGCAATAATTTCTGACAGGGGGCTTGTTTTGGATTTTTTAAAAAATTTACATTCCTAAAAGTACTTAACAGGAGGTCCTGGACCTAATTCTTATTTCCTTTAAGTTTAAAAGATACAAACAATTAAAGTAGATACATTGCTCTGTGCCAAATGATATACCACTTTGTTTTACATTTGCCTATGATACTAGTTTACTGGTTCTTTAAAATAACAATATTTTCCAAAAGCTGCATAAAACCCAGACTTCAATAGCTCTGCTTACAGCTATTCTCAAAACAGACAAGATCTAGTAAATCTTTGAGTAAGTAGGAGTGGTTCTTCCAAAAATGTGCCCTAAGTCTTTTTTGTTCTGGGATGTCTGATTATGTAGAACTAGAACCATTTTTAAAGACAATCAATGCTTATTGCGAGTTATAAAATAAAGGTTATATTCTGCAAAAAATCACATGGCAAAATGTGCAAAAATTGTGAACTGCAGCCATGTCATATTTTGGTTTAACTTGTACTGAAATCTGATTTTCAGTTTGCCACAACTTTTTGTATTTCATGAACCTACCTAAGCATCGATGTCCACTCTAATTGTTGATAAAGCTCTGGTGTTTAACAAAACATACTCCTGAGCATATCACACTGATATACCATATTCCAAATTTGCTGGTTTATTTCTGACAATCACAGTAATGCAGTTTCAGAAAAGGGCATAAATAAAAGCTTGCTGGAATGCTAAGACTTACTAAAGTGATCAAAAATTAAGTGTGTGAGAGCTTTGTCGAATCAGGTCCTGCATTAAAGATTTCATCTGTTGCAACCGTGCTACCAGCCCTGATTATCAGAGACCACCACTAGGTGTCCTCTCCTTGTTGTTCTGTTTGTTCCCAATGGTACAAAAACACATATTAAGTGTCCCTATGACGTTGAACCATTATTATTTCCAATATAAAATTATTGTAAAAGAAGACTTACCCAGACAACAGAAGAAAACTCCTTATTCAGTAGCCTGCTGTTTCTATGGTAGGTACACAGATGAATTTCTTCCCCTACAATAAAACCAAGCAACTTTTTCTTTCACCTCAAGCCAGATGAGAATTCAAGATTTTTTCTCTCCTCTTGATCACTGACTTTCTGTGTGGGAAGGGAGAGATGATGAGTTAGGTGGGTACTTGGTAGTGTTGGTTGAAAACACTTATCTTTACTGACTAGATTATTAATTTATTTTTTATTTTATTTTAACAGGACTCTATCTACAAGGCATGGGGTTTTCCTATCAATGATGATATTTTACAGTTTGAATTTTTTTAATTAATAACCTTGTGGAAATGGGAGGTGACATATTTTGCTTTCTTTTTATTCTATTTTAATGCCTTTTGTCCAAGGAGGTANATCAGTACAGGTTGAGTGGCAATTTTGAAGTAGATTAGCTGAAAGTAGGAGACTTTTTTATTTCGTTTTAGAGATACATGAACCAAATACATGTTGTTTGTCTCTTAAGGAGTGAGGGGAGGATATTTGTTAAGTAACTTGAGGGGAAAGAAGACCTTGAGTGGAAAGGAAAGTCCACCTTATTTTACTGGCACAAAGTCTGTGAATTCTGCAACGAAGCCTCTGTATTGATGTCTTCTGCCTTCCTACCATCAAGAAGATGAGAGTAGGAGGTAGGAGAAAATCCCCAGTTCTAGAGGAAGGGAAACAGAAACACAAGCATTGCCATTTTTTTTTCTTTTTTTTCCTTTTTGGAATGTTATGCTTGGAAAATGCCTCATGTATAAATTAGTGAATTTGTGTCCTCCCACATGAAGCCCATGACTGGGGCCACATCCAGGTTTGCTTGAGGGTTCTTCTTTGCTCTGCAGTCTTCCCTATCAGATCACGATGACCAGCTGTGGTCAATAAGTCCTTGGCATGTGCTGACCAGCTCCATCTCTATTTAATCTACAGGGGAAAAAAACCCAAACATGCTGTTTTGTTGCATTTTGAATTGAAGAATCTAGGAGTGCTCCTTGCTAAGCATTGCTGTAGTAGATGAGCTATCAGAGCAGAGAGCTGCTCAGCCCTGTTCCACTGAGGGAATATGTTGTGCTAGCTGTCAGTTCATTCCTGGGTGAGACTTGCAGTGCTGTTATTCCTCCCTAATTCCATTGGAATGTTGGCTCATGGATAATCTGTGTCTGTGACAGGCGAGGTCTTTTATCTGCACAGAGCCAGAACCTGGACTACTAGCCCTTTTTTTTCCCACTTAAAATTAGAGAGTGTAAAGGCATTTTCTTTGAGACTGTTGAGGCTATGTCTTGATAATGTAGTTCTGGTTTGCTAAATAGAATTTGCGTATGTGGATAGAACAGAAGGTAAGTTACATAAATAAGAAGGTAAGATACCTAAATTCTAACATACAGTGTTATACAATATAAGTGAACGTGTGAATAAAAATTTTTTTCATCACTCTCATGCATATATGTAAGCCACAGTACTGTTAATTTTTTCCTTCTTTGACATGTAACTTACAAGGCTCTTGTTGAACAGAGCACCTAATACAATCTTTACAAAACAATTAGTGTTCCAGATGGTAAATTGTGATGGATCTCATTTCATGTAAACCTTTTTGTTTACATGAAATTATACATATTTTACATTAGGTGGATAAACTGTGTTCAGTTATGTAATATTTTGTAAGGAAAAATTTCAAGTTAAATTATTTGTTTGAGAGAAGTATGTGTCACTGCAGATAAAGTATACATTCATAAACATCACTGACAAAAACTCAAGGTTTTTTTTTTCACTCTTTTGAATTCTGTGCAACTGTAGGGAAATACAAATAATGGATAGAGTCAATTAAAAGGCATTATTATCCATGCTGTCCTAATAATAGAATACTAACTGTTGAAAAAGAACAGCACATTTGTAGAGAAGGCAATTACTGAAATGCAAGCAAGACACTGAGTATTCTGGTTTTTAATTTCCTACTTTATGGTCTAGGCATAATCACTTTCATAGAAAGAATAATCCATTCCCCTAGAGAGTAAATAGGAAGTGTAATGAGTGTAAAGTTTCTTGCTTCATCGTTCTACCCCCTTTTTTAAGACTGTGCAAACTGAGCTGCCTTTCTTCTGTGCCTACGCCAGGAGAGTAATTGTGTGGTGGTGATGCTTTCCCTGGGAGATAAACCAGGGAAATGTAGAACATAGCCCGAGATAAATTTCCCTGAACTGAATGATAATGTTTTCTTCTTTATGGAAGTGTTTGCCTGGCTTCTATGGTAATGTTCTTGGGGGACTTGGCTGTAGACCCAAGAAGGTGGGTTCAACCTTGCAGTAACATTTACAGATAATGCCAGTCAATCAGTTTTGAAAATTATCAGAGCAGTGTCAACATGTCTTTGACACTTAAGTATAACACAGGTTTTTAGCACATTATTTTTTTTAAGTCTAACTCATTGTTCACTATTTTTAAGCCATTCTGGCAATAATGCTTTTTTTTTTTTTTTGCCCTTGCAAGAGCTTGCACTTGCTAGAGCTTGCACACACTATCTGTGGCTGCCGATTTATTAAAAAAAAAGCCTTGTTCTTCCATCTTAAGCTTTTAGCCAAAGCAGGAAACCCACTTAGCTTTACAGGGTAATGGCCTGCTGGATACATCCCATTTCAGGCAAGGGAGGAGGTCAGGAATGTTCAGTCCTCTTGCAAGACAGAGCTGCTGGCTGCTCCCCATGGCGTCCTACTCCTTCCCTGGAGCTGAAGAGCTGTCAGAGGAGGTGATGACAGCCAAAGAGCTTTTTGGGCAGCGCACAGTCTGGATCACGGTTCACCATTCGGCCACTGCGATACTGCAGGGTCCTTCCCACAGTCAGTGCATGGATTACAAGCTCCCTTGATTCCTGCAGTGGTGAGACAGAAAGAGAACATGTGAATGGGATTTTTCAGTTCTTTTCCAATTTATTTTTAAAAAGTCAAAAATCGACAAATTTCACAAGAATGACAATTGTAGTTTTTGTTCCTTGCAAGCTAAACACAATTCATTCGGGTATCTCTGCATTTTCAATTTGTTTTAATAGTAACCAGTACAGAATTGCTGTTTAACTTAAATTAGTCAGCAACAGTAATTGAACTAAAAGATATTCCCACCTTGTCACTAATGCCACGTGGAATCCTTTCCTTCTTTGTTTTTTTCATAATACCTATAGATCTTTGCGAGCAAAGAAGTTAGTCATTCTCCATGCAGCTGCTAGGGAAGAAATAGTTAGGGATATTTTATGGTCATTTTATGCTGCCTTAAAAATAGTTAGTTTTAAAATAAATTTTTGAAACATACATTTGAAGCCAGATTGCTAGTCCACGTGGTAAAATATGGCCAGTTAACAGCTGAAATGGGAGACATATGACCCACTGTAATAATTCTTAATACAGTATATATTCATATGTCTATTAAAGAAAGCCAGAAGATGTCCTTATAGTGCATCATTACTATTTGAAAGCTGAAAAATAAATTATACAGTAAAAAATTAATTAGAAAAGTGTATGCATAGAAAGTGGATATAAAAATTTTTAACATTTTCCTAACATTTGCCTACAAAGGGGCATTTTAATTTTTAAATTAAGTAATAATTTATTAAAGGGTGAAAAGATAATTCATTCAATTTCAATTTAATATAATTCTATGTATATATTCTATTTAATATATTCTACTTTGAGAAGAAAATTGTCAGTTGAAGTGAATAGCTTTTTAAAAAAAATTCACAAGCCCACCACTGTATTCTCTTGGTTCTCGTATATGCAGAACAAAAAGCAGGTGAAATTTTGTGGGATTTTGTAGGAGTGGTCTAGTTATCTCAGAAAGGTCTGAGAGATAGAAAATGGAGATATCTGTAGAACTTGTGCTGGGCTGTGCTGGTTAGACAATCCATACACTGTTGCTTTTATTTATTTATTCTCCCAGTGAGTCATGTCCCTCAGCTCATATGAGCATTCTATTGAACAAATCAGGACTGAAATGATACAGAATTCACTGCATGTCAATAGGTCGAGGATCATGTTCATGTTGATCAAATTTGACAACCTTCTAATACAGTAAAGTACCTGTGACGTTACTCTTTTAAGTAGGTGTCTGTTGTTATGGCTCCCATTGAGGACAATGGAATGTATTTTAAGAGTTAATTAGGAAGAAGAGTCTGTTTTGAAAGGGTAAAATGGCCTGAATTTACCGTTTAGAGGGTAAGATGCAAATGCATAAACCTATTTATAGAATGTTGAGGAGCTGAGATGGCAGTGTAGAAATGGCTCTACCATTTGCACATTATACTAAATGAGTTATTTCTAACCTGAATCTCATGGAATTCATTCCAAATAACAGGTATTATCCCACATGTATGATTGAAATGTAGTTGTGACCTGGAAAAAACAGGGAGATCACCTAATTCAGAGATTGTCAGAGCTCCTTACTTCCAAGCAGAAATGAAGGCTGTGGTTGAACTGTTAATCTCTCCTCACTACACTGCTCTGGAAAGATGCTTTATTTCTCACCATTTTCTCCTTTCTTGACCCAGGCAAGTGTTTTGCTGTGATCTTTCCATGTATTTAAACTCATAGCATTTTGTTTGTTACTTTTTTATCTTCTTAAATCATCTTTTTTCCCCCATCCTCTCTTTCAGAACCAGTGGGCTTAACTATACGTCTGCTTAACTTAGTATAGTGTCATGTAGTTGCACTTCCTTTCTTTCCAGTAAATGTGCCAACTTGTTATTGACCTGGCAGAAGCTGCTGCCATGTGGTGTATTTGGTGTCATTTCTTGGGGTTTGTGACAAAATGGTATGCAATATCTGCAATCCTGCTTTGAATCCAAGTGGATCGTCTCAGGTGAGCAGCTGTGGGAGTGGAGCCCTGTATATGCATGAGAGGAACCCACCTCTAAAAAAAAATGAAAGTGTCTGAAGGCTAAGTATGGTAAAAGTGCTGTAATCTTTGTCAGAACCATGGACCTTGTTCAATTGAACTGCATGTAGAACAGAGGAAAGAAAGAAACAACACAAATCCAGAACATGAGAGAGCAATGGTAGTTCAGACAAATGTGTACATGTATTTCTGTGAATATGTCTTCAAAGGTGAAGGTTCCTAACCTTCACTGCATCTTTCAATAGGAGCATTTCACTCTGTACCTCTGAAAAGAAAATGAATCTATCTACAATTTTTATCTCTCTGGATTAATTCTCCATGCATCATGTACTCCGTTTACCTTAAGTGGCTGCCAGTATTCAAAGATTCATGACAAACAGGAAGTCCTTTATCTCAACTGAAAACTGTAAGTTTCACTGTTGAGTTGATACATCTGTTCATACTGTAAAGATAGTGGGATACAAAATTTATGGCCAAAACCTGAACCTGGAAAGCAAATATTCCTATGCATAATTTAAAATGAATGTGTTTTCAAGAGTACCTTCCTGTGGGATTTCCAAAGGATATTATTGAAAACCATATAGTAGTTCTCATCGGAATGATCGATTTTTCCCTTAACCAAAGACATGAATTATGTCTTCATCTGTCACAAAAATAGCTAGGCATCCCACATGAGAATTGTTTCCCAGCTGGGGAAATATAATGTCAGATATTTTTAAAAGGGAAATGGAAAAAAATGCATCTGAAATGTAGTTTCAACAGGCAGGAGGTAAATTCTAGAACTCTGCCTTGTTTTGATTACCCAGAAGTTTTAAAATACTGAACCCAAACTAGTAACTTGAATTTTTCTTGCAAGGACTTTCAGATGAATTAAGCAAAACATTGTTTAATCTCCAGCATCAATCATATGAACACTTTTTTTCCTGTCACTTACTCATTTTGCCCAGGGCAAAATCAACCTGTACTGCAAAGGTATTTTTTTCCTTTTTCCTATGTGTCAATTTTGATAACTTAATACACAGCTTAGCCCACTTCAGATATCTCTTTATGTTTCTGATAACACTTGCATATCAAAAATATGTATATTTCTTGGTCTATTAAAAATAATTTGTAAAAATCGGGCTTTTTTTTGGGCATTCTTGATGGGTATAGTAACTGCAAGGCACATGAAATGAGGGTGTCAGAGGTTTGTATGACTAGAATGAATGAAAGGTTACACTGTAACCTTTTTCATTGAAGTAAATCCTTGCAGAGATATCTTATTTTAAAAACAATTGCATCAAATTCCAGTAGAACTTCATGTGCTTTCTTACTTTTCATTTTACTTTCCCATTGTTACTCCTGTGGAAATTGTCTATGGATACCTTTACACTTTGTGTAAAGTGAAGAACATGATTCTGAAACACAGCTGGAGGCCTGAAGTCTGCAGCTAAATTGTAATCTTAAAACTACATTAACCTAGTCTGTATTAACCTAGTTAGAGCTAAGAATTTAAAATCATTGAAACAGTACATTAGGGCATTATTTATTATAGACACAAGATTTTTATTTAACCTCTCAGCCTCAAGCAGTGAATTGGTTTCTTTCTCATAGATTTGAACAGACAGTGAAAGAAAAATGGTCAGTTCAATATTTGGTTTGTGAATTCAGCATTGAAATATGAAAGGAAGCATATATAGTTAAAGTTTTGATTTCTTTGTGAATGATTTGAGTACAGAACTCTGTTTCTCCCCTCATTTATAAAGGTCCACATGAGTCACGATCATGTTCCCATGGATTTCTTTCCTCTTTCTTTAAACATTTGGAGGTTTTTTTGTTGTTTTCTTTGTTGTTGTTTTTCTCCTGATGTGATAAATATCACAATGGTCTCTAGAAGTAGTGATTATCAGCTCATTTAGAATTAGAAAACTTAGCCCAGTGGTGGATTTTCATCTGAGTAGTGCAAAAAAATTCCCCACCAATTAAAAACCAGTAACTTTTTGCTGAGTCATAACAGAGGTATGGCTTGAGATATTTAAAGTTGGAATTGGAGGATTAATATACATACTTGAGGAGTTTTCCTTTACTTCACCTTTTTTGATATTTTGACCTAAGGTTCTTGAAGCAGCAATGCATTTCTAGCTTTGTGCTCCAGTGCTAAATATACTTAAAAATTTTAATACTATATTAATCCCTATGCGTCTTACACCTAGGGAAGATGAGAGGACAGGGAAAACAGAAAAATCTAGCAAGAGTGGGCAAACCATCTCATGCCCATTTTTCCTTTAAAACTCATATTTCTTGTTACCTGCTGCGGTCTAGAAAACCAGTATCAAAAAGCTCATATGTCATACCTTCCGTGACTATCATCTTTTATTTTAAACTATGTCAAAATATGCAAGTGATATGACTGGTGGTATCACAGACCTGATCAAATTTCTTCTGCTACTCTGATACCCACTTTGTCACTGGAAACTGAATACTCCATTTGCTTCCCTCCTGACTGTGTTCTTGTCACTGAAAGTACTCAGCAGAATCGGATTGGTGAGAAAGAAACAAGACTGGTGGCACCTCACAAGAAAATATCTCTCTGAATGTCTAAGAGAGAAAGTATGTTCAGTGTAATTTCTACTCAGACTGTTGAATAGTGCTTTTATTAATTTTATGTGTAAATATTTTTGTTTGCATATATTTTTGTATATGTTATTATGGAAACAATGGCGGATTTTTACAGAAATCTTATTTATATCTGGGCAATTTGGGCAGTTCAGTACACTAATGGAATTTTGACTGGAAATCACAATGCCTGGTATTTTCTGCCATGACTTTTTAATGGCTTTATAGTCTTCACCTAGCTTTAGTTTTATTTCAGTTTGTGGTTGGTTTTTTTTGTTTGTTTGTTTGATTGTTTTTGGAGTTTGGGGTGTTTTGTTTGTTTGGTTTGGTTTTTTGTCTTTGTCTTTGTTTTGTTTTTGTTTTTTTTTCCATTTCCTTAACAGCCACCATCTTTTAATCTGTGTTTATGTTTTGGGATTCCAGTTTTGACAGGCATCTCCAGGTTTCTGGTAGTATTATTATCATGTAATAATTGAATAATTAGTAATAATTAGTAAAAATTAATATTCTTGCTGCTTATGAAGCCTGGTCAATTGCCTTGTTCTAGTTCTTGAGTGTTCATGAGTCTTTAGTTGTCTGGACTCCTTAGGGCAGTTTGGGACATTTATAGAAGCAGGGTTCCAGCTACCTAGAGGACATCAGTAGGGTCAGATACACCCAGACCCCATCAGGCAGGAGTAAGCACCAGCTGAGGTGGTCTTTGTGTTCTGTTGTGATCACTACACTTGGGACTGAAGTGTTGCAAGGGCAGTATTTACACCATTCCCCCTCTATCTGCATGTATTTAACATTTGGTATGTGTAGTATTCAGTAGGTTAGCAGGGTAGGGAGATGAAATTTTGGGGCCTGACGTTTTTCTTTTCACTGAATGACTTATACTTCAAAATATGATTTAGAAATGCTGATATATAAACCTGTTAAATATTTTTTGGCATTTTCACATTTCAGACCTTTTACATGGATAAAGTTTATCCAACTGTATTTTTAAATTGAGCTACAGATGTACTTGAGTGACCTCCAGCTGAAAAATACGCCCTCAGACATTTGTCCCACAATATCTTTTCAGTTGCACACCTGTTCCTTTATGTTGTAGTCTTGGGAAGACACAGAGCCTGTGCTCTGTGCTAACAGGCAGCGGCTCTGGAGCGTTAGAGCCTGTTACTGGATTAGTTGCTCTGTGTCCCTCAAGTCTCACTGAAGATGGAAAACATGAGAGGTTTTAGTGACTTAGGCTAGTACAAATAAGCATACCAAGATGACTTATGCTCCAGGTTTTTTCTTACACTTGGAAACGAGAGAAAACTGATTTTCTCATCTAGACTTGTCATATTTGCTGACTTAAATGAGGGGTTTTGCAAGCCATTCAAGATGAAATCTACAGGATGTAGAATTTTTCCACTCATGAAGTTTATTCATTGTTACAAATTTTCCCCTCTAGTAGCAGTGCTTTAATTTATGGAAGGAAACAAGCCCAAGGAAGTCCACTATATCATCTACTATTGTCTTGAAGAAGATAATCCCTTCCTTCCTTGGTCTGAAGGGCTTCAGGCAGGGTTGGCATGGGACGAAACTGGCACTGGCACACTGCCCTACCTGACCTGATTTGATTGCTTGTGCCAGACTAAGCACCTAATGGAGCGGGTGGGAGCACTCATACTGTTGGAGAGGCAGCAAGGCTGCATGTGGGTTGTGTGGAATGACTGTTCCATGACATGGAGAAAGGGCAGCCCTGACATTTCCCATTGACTAGCTGTCAGCAGATATGCATTCCCTGTTACGTCTCTTAGCAGCACCATCTGAAGTGTCCATCTCTTTCCAAAGATTGGGCAGGGAACACACACACCCGTTAATCACTGGAAAGCAAACACTTCAAAATCAGGGCTTTCTTAGGCTTGGCTATTAGAGCTACTCTCAAACTCCTGGCCAGTGATAGCACTGAATTTACTTATCTACAGGAGAAATAAGGAGTATGACCTGGAGAGAATGGGAAGGTGGAGCTCCTTTAGGTTTACCTTTTAATATTCTGAATTCAGTGATCCCATCTCTGAGTTCAGCTCAGCTGAATTCAGTGAGGTGGCACTAGTGAAAACTTCAGAATTTTCTATTTACTGGTGGAAGCTCTTGGAATCTCCTTAGGACTTGGTTTGGTGACCTATTTCATTCACTTGCAAGTGGAAAAATAAATAGGTCTGCTTAAAAGCTCTTTTAAATGTGAAACAGAAGAGCAAATATGACCTTTTTAAACTTTTATTTTAAAGTTGCTGTTCAGTTTAAGTGTAGAAACATGTTCCATGATTGTGCCAAAGCTTTGCAGGAATACTGCTAGCATTCAGTTACCTTAAATGGTATTCTCAGACTATTTCTAGAGTAGCAGGGAAAGACTGATTCTAACTCTTCACAATGTTTCCCATTGCAGATCAAGTATTTATACATAAAAAACAGTTGTGTATTCTGTGTTATGCTTTTTGAAAGAATTCTCATAGATTTGTTGAATACTGGGAGAAGTGTTTAGCTCACAAGTGTTTATGAAGACCACTGTGTAGGTAGAACAAAATCAATTATAGTAACTTTAAATGGATAGAGGTACTTCAGAGGCGTTAGATGCTTTGACCTATTACTAGAGTGTCAATCTTCTACTTACTATGACTGTTTTAGAAAAAAATATTCAAATGGAAAAAGGGCATTTTAATGAGCTTTTTATCCTTAACTGCTCATTGTGAAGTTTTACTACAGTGCATAAAGGAGGCATGTTTCTGTAGCAGCTTGGTGAATTAATCTACTTACTGATGGAAAGTGTGATGAGATAAACTATTGGTAGCTGGAAAGATGATAAAAGGTGGTCTAACATTGACACAGATCTGCTGCACTTATATCTAATCAGTATAAGAAGAAACAGTGAACCAAAATGGCTCAGGAAAATGGAGCATGGCATTAAAAAGGCTAGAGCAAAAAATCTGCATACCTTCAGAAAAATGCCTGACATGACATTTCTTTTATTTTATACTATTCTTTAAAATGTGTTTCTACCCTGAATAGCACCTTTGCAATTCATAGTACTGTCTTTGTGGGCAGGTAAAGATATTGTACTCTAGCTTTTTGTCATGCTAAGTGCACCAGCATCAATAAAGATTGCTATTCTACCTGTTGTAAGTTAATGTTTCTTTAAAAATTTACAATTTCTTCAACTGAAATCCAATTTCAAACCCAGCATTGTGATTGTGCACTTCTCCTGTAACATGGGGTGGTTTTGCCTGTTCCATGAACCATCAACAACTTTTAAGTATTTTTCCCCAAAGTAACATCTATTCAGAGTTCTTAATTTGCCACATTTTTCACTCATTCCTTGAAGGAGTAGAGTATGAGTTATCTGTGGAGTTCCAAATTTGAGATTCCTAAAATTAATCGGCAGCTGAAGATTCCGCTTTTGTGTGTTTGCTATGGTGTTCTTGGCATATAAAAATGCAATGTAAGGTACAAGGTTATATTGTCCTGTCTCAGCTAATTTCTAGACAGTCAGCACTTTTTAAATTGGGAACCAGTTGGAGTTTGGCATTCTCAGGGTAATACAGATTGGTTTATAACCTTGACATAGTTGATAGCAATTCAGAATGATATTAAAAATATACCAGTGCTTACATTTAATTTTTGTCAGTGATTTCCCTGATGCTGTAGCACCATTCTTAACAAAGTGTTACAAATTCATTTTGTTCTATGCCTTTTTAGGTGTGCCATTGATAAGAGGTTGTGAGACTCAGCAGTCGCCAAAAAGGATCACTAAAATGTTCTTTCTCTTTGTAGTGCAGATTAGCTATCTCAGATCCTGATCCACCAGTATTCACATGTCTTTATCCTTTTATCCTGTTTATTTCTGTAAGATCAGTGGGGTTTCAGCAGCCTCTGTACCTACCAGGGTGCAGGTTTTTAAGAACTTGAATAGGCTGTTAGAGACAAGCCCTTCTTGATGCTCTGCTGGTCTTGCTCCCTTGTGCCCACATCAAGCCCAGTGTTAAATGTGCCCCACATTTATATTGCTTTGAGACTGCTGCAGTTCTTAGGCAAGTAGATTTGTCCCCTGTTGCCTTTGCTTGCAGCTGTTAGGGAGCTGCTCTGTGCCTCAGATCATCTTTCTATTGTGTTTCTGTGAGCACTGCCAGCCAAGTCAATATTGTTTCATAAGTCTTATTTCTGAAGCTCCTTAAAACCGATTTGTTTGATTTTATTTTTTTTTCTTTCAGAGTAGGTAGGATGTAGCATGAATTCTTTTATTCATAGATGAGGTTTCTTACTATTTTTAAAGACTTTTTAAAGAAATGCAAGTTTTAATGAAGTTGTGAAATGTTCAGTTCTTCATCATTGCTTTCTACAGTCCTCCTTTCGGAGAATTTTACAGACTTTAAGGTTTCAAACTGAAACATGGCATACTTTGAAGATAGTTTGAAGGCTTGAATTGGAATAAATCAAACTCTAAATAGAAGACAGGCTTCAAGTGCTTTTAACAACCTGTGTTTCTGGAGTGACATATCACCTGCCATGTACTATTTCATAAAGAGCTTTTTCAGAGTTTCAAAAAGTTGAGTTTTGTTGGTCTGAGTAATTTTTCTTTTTTCATAATTTCTATAATTAATTGACTCTCAGTGTTCAATATACAATTATGAGAGAATCTCATGAATAAGTGTATAGGGAGGGAGAGGACTCTGGGAAACTCCCAGAGGGTCTGTATGCTGTAAATTTCCTTGGAAATGCTTCATGATTAGAGTTTTTCTTTTCAATTCCATGATTGATAAAAAAATATCAAAAATAATGATATTTGCTTAACAATAGTTACAAGGCCAGCAAGCTTCAGTTCTTGGAAAATGTACTTAAAATTAGTAATATTTTTTGTCTGTTGTGAATTTTTTGTTCCATGTATGTAATTGCTTAGGCTTGGATGTTATTGTGTCCACACATTTATTTTCTTTGGGAGAAGGTGGTAGTGAGGCAACAAATGAAGGGAAAATTCCACTGTTAGATGATTAAATATGCCTTATCCATTAGTAGGGATTTTCTTTTCTTGTTCTGCTATTTTTATGCACTGCAGATAATTCCAGTAACAGCAGTAGCAATGTCTGACCTTGTGTTATAACACATCCAAGTGGCATGCCAATCTTGCCTTCATTTTGGCAGTGATAAATTAAGGCTCTAGGATAATTAGAGCTGGCATTTTCTGCAAATTGTGAGTTTTCACTGCCAATGCCAATTCATGTTGCCAAAAATAATAATAATAATTTTAAAAAAATGAAAGAGTGATGCTACCAATGACAGCTCTTTAGTGTGGAAAAAATGCAGATCTTAATATTTTTCATCGATGTGAGGGGGAAAAGAGAGAGAGAGATGCCAAAAAGAATAATGTTCAGTAAATGAGATAACTCATCTTGAGCACAGAAAAATCAGATAAAATCCCTGCCTGGATACACTGCTATACCCCCTACTGAGTGGTCCAAATTATCAGATGGCTACATACTCCCTTTTTGATCTATTGAAGTGGTTCAATTTTGTTCTTAGGAAATAATTCATCTATTTCTTATCTTAGATAAGTGGTCTGGCCACAGGAGAAATGCCTCTATATTTGTTTTTTACTACATTGCAGAAATGTCTTGGACCTGTTAACAGTGCACATAGAAATATCTGTGTTTTGTTTGAAGCTGTAGAGGCTTTTGGGTTGAGGACAACTTTCTGGCTCCTTCCTAAAGATAGGCAGATCGTATGTCTGCATATAAATTTTTCCGAAACTTCAGTGTCAAATTGAAACTAATATGTTTATTAACTCTTCTGCTTTTTTTTTTTTAATCTTATAGACATTGAAAATTAACTTTTCTCTATTTGTCTTCCTGAGCCTTGACAGTTGTCACATTACTCTAAGGTGTTTATAGGCACCAGTGACAGAATTGCTTTTAAAATGTCAGTACTGGCAGCTCATGGAACAGTTATTATTAACAGCTGCTCTTTGCTGAGAAAATGGTCAATGCCAATACACTGTAATAATTCTATTTCTGTCTATTATTACTCAACTCTGTAAAGTGCTCTTGATTTTTGATATGTGTTGCATGGAATGTTTGATTATCCCACATTCCTCATCCCTATAAGAGACAATGTTATTTTGTTAGCTCAAAGCTAATTTTTGTCATTTATAAGCTCAAAGGTGAATTTGTTAGTTTGGAAAAATAAATTAGCGAAATCTGTTTATGTATCCACAGGTAAAAGACATGTATGCATGTTAGATTCAGAGTGCAATCTAACAATGAGGAAAGACAATAAAGGAAGAAGTTATTTTATAGTGATTGCTTTCTTAATGCATACTTATGATTATTTATTATTTCAGAACACTCTAAATGAAGTTTTGGGTTTTTTTAATCATTTAGAGGGTAATGACAAAGACATCTCAGTGAAGGAAGGAACACAGTTGAGGATGCAACTTTAAGAGAGCAGCTACAGTTGTGTGATAGTCTCTTCTTGAGCATTTCTGTTTTGTGAATGATTTTGTGATTTTGAAATCTTTCTTTGCTTCAGTAAAGAACAAAATACAATAACGTCAAGTTTACAAAAAGGAAGAAACAAAAAGAATATTCTTCAATTAAGATAGACTATTTTAGTGTGACAAAATCAAAACATTTGATTTCACCTTTATATTTCATTTACAGTATTATATGTACAGTTGTAACATTTTTTAGTTTTAATTGAGAGATGGGATATTTCAATATTGTCAAATCCTTAACTTCTTCCTTGCTCCTCCTTCTCCAAAAAAATGTTGGAAGAAGTGGTGTTCTTTCATTTTGGAAGAAATATCAGATATACTACTGAGTATATCTGAGTATACTAGTATATCAGATATACTACTGAGTTACATAAAATCATAACATTTTTGTGCAAACTAAGAGTGGCGACCGTGCATTTGCTGAAACAGAATGACTCATTTTCAGGAACAGATAAAGCTATTACACTGCCTGGAACACTCGTGATGCTGTCTGGCTTTTACTTTTCAATTACAGCATACATTATTTAGCAGTTTTTCTCTTCTTAAGGTCTTCATACCTTCTCTGCTTTTTCAAGTCTAAAAAACTATCATATAAAAATTATCATGAAGATAATATTTGGGGAAAACTTGTGATACATAATATTAATGCTGTTAATTGTGCCAAGGATTTTTTTTTCAAAATTGGATTCAAAATCATTCTAAATGCTGTGCCCCCAAGTGTACACATTTGCCTTGAGCCAGATGTGTTTGGCTAGACAATATAAAACATAGAGGACAGAGTAGTGTAGGGTTTTGCCATTCAGCATGGTCTGTACCATGGTGATTCATATGTCCTGTGGTACAGTCTGAAGCAGGGGTCCTCCTCCATCATCATGGAGTATCTTTTTTCCTAAACAATTATGTAGAAGCTAGTGATACTGTTGTCAAAGCTAGTACCACTAATAGTCACTTCTGAATCATGGTGTGATTTTTTTGGGTTGTCCTGCGCAGAGCCAGGAGGTGGGACTGATGGTTGTTTCAAGCTCGTGGTGTTCTGTGATTCTGACTATGATCTGTGATTCTACATCTGTGAAACGTTGATTCCTGGTGGTTTGCATTAGGCTACTTTGAGAAGACCTACCAGAGTAGTTTTCAGAGAATCAGGAAAAGAGGTAGATAGCATTTTTAAAAAATACTATTTCAAGTAGAAAGTCAAAATAAAACTGTATGGGCTGTCACAAAACCTTACATATCTTGATGTTTTATTATCACCTTCAAAGAACCTAAGGAGAAAGGCAGCAGCTTTAATAGGACTTCAGCCTTTATAAATTAATCCTGCAGTTCAGGCTTTGTATGATCTTCATAACCATACTGAATTTTATTTCATATGAAGTGACAATATCACTTCCACCAGGGGATGATTGTGTGGTATTTCTGGAGCATGTTGGAGCATGCTCTCTACTCAGTTTTTAGTTTTGAATTGATGGCAAGTAACACTGAAAATGACATAAAGTTGAAAAACTAAATAGAGTAATTTAGTTAAGGCTAAATGATGTATTTACTAATACACCATGCTTCAAATTCAGTCGATTTCTACTTTCTTGTGTTTTGCTTGACATTGGCTATCATCATCTTGGTATTATTTTACTTTGTCCTTTAGATTGCACTTGAGTACACTTTGTTTGCATGGAGGTCACACTATTGTGTAAGTGAAGTATGGTACTATGGGAACTAAATTGTCTGGGAAAAGAAAAAAAAAACTTTAGGAAATAAATAGTGCTTCAGACATAAATAATCAGAGGTATTCTACAAGATCCAGGTCAGGTAAATGTTGTTGGTGTAGGTAATCCTACCTTCAGACAGTCTGATCTCTTGGAGTTCTTCCAGACCATGCTTCCAGGGACATACTGAGAATTATGTCCTCAACCTGAGCTTTCCTTTTATCTCTTTAACTCTCTTTGCTTGTTTGCTTTTAATGGAAGGTTAGTTTTGAGTTTTCATACTCTTGTTTTAGATTTCTTTGTTTCCATATTATTGCAGGAATAAGACATTGAGTGGTTTTATACAATTCCGGTTTTTTCTCCTGTTTTCTTCTGTCCTCTCTACTACCTCATTCACTTTCACTGTGATGTCCATTGCACTGGAAGATAGGCACTACTGCTGGCTCATTCCTTGGCTGCCTTTTGCCATGAGGCTGTGGGTGGAAGTGTATGATCTTTTGCTTAAAACTGCTAAGAGTCAGTGAGAGATGGTAAGCCTTTTTGACTACATCTATAAAGAATTTTTGTAAAATGCACCAGTTTGTTACTGGTTGTAACATTTTTTTAAAGTTTTATCTTCATTTAACGTTGAGATCCATTCACTTCTCTGTTAAGCTACAAAAGTAGTCCTGAACCACAGTAAAAAGAAATCTCTTCATGAAGATAGCAACATGAAAAGTTTGGATAAAATGTGATGTCCTAATTTCTTCACAGTAAGCAGTTTTTTAAACACCTAATATTACACGGTGAAATTTTGTCACATCTGTTACTTGAGTTGTGAGCTTCATTATTCATCAGTTTTCCAATAAATGAAGTAAATCAAATCTTGTGGAGGAGCAAGTGAAATGGATATGAATAAACTGAACATACTCATCAGTATTTTCATGGAACTAATAAAAAAAGTTGCTTTAGCTCATTAAGAGACACTGGAGAAAATAAAATCTAGGTTTAGTATTGTCTAATTCAAATAGTTAGACAAAATCTGAGACCCAGATGATGAATTCTAGTCTAATAATGGTTTTAAACATAGTATGACAAGACTGCAAGATGAAAAGAAGTCAATATCACAAGCAGGACATTAAAATTGCTAGTGCAGGCAACGAAGACTTGCTTCAGTTTTTGTGTTATAGACAATAATGCAATCTCTGCCCCTGTCTCCACTAAGTAGGACAAAGATATTCACTTCTTACACAATCCGTTGACAAGTTCTTAAGAAATCTTGCATCAAATGGTCTTCTGTATTCATTAATTGCAGTATGGTCCTACCTGAAATTAGTTTATTTGATGTTGAAGTGCTCCCTCTCCGCCTTTTTCTTTCCTTTCTTTTTCTTTCTCTCTCTCTACCTCGCAATCATAGTTAAATAAAATCCATATTGTTTACTCCGGCATGTGGCCTTGTTTGCACCTTAATTCCGGCGGAGGCATGTCTCACTAATGGGATAACGCGGAGTCACGTTGTTCCAGGTGCAGCAGGAGTCTGCCCAGGGTTGTTACCTGCTAGAGAGGCAAATCCAGGGTAACCCTATTCATCTGTTCAGTTCACTCTAAAGAGGTCCTTCAGTACACCCGAAGTATTTCCCTAATACACTTCTATTTTTAAATAGTATTACAAGCTAGACTGAATTATCTGCTAATTACAAGCAAGTCTAAGTAAACCAAGCATAATTATAAAGCAGTACAGAACAATTAACAGAAAACATATCCCAGTGTACCCACAGCTGAAATACATGCTTCCTAATAATTTTACTTGTAAAGTCAATAGGATGGCACTGATAAGGTTTACAGCATCTCAGTGAAAATAGGGGAATTATGTACTAATTGTATGCACATTTTTAATATGTTATAAAAAAAGCAAGGTTAGGTTCTGGCAACTTCTTTGAAAGAGTAGTGCCAATAATTTACCTTGTGTCAGAGTTATTTTTTTAACCAATATTTCTGACACTATCATGTCATAAAAATGTAGACTTCTGTTTTTCTTGACTAGCAGCAAAAGAAACATAAGGAGTATGACTGCAACTGTTCACTTATTTTTAAGCCAGGAACTGCTGTGATTTTCTTAGAAGGCAGAGGAAAAGAAAAATGTAGGTTTCACTCTGTAGGCAACAGTTTTGTTAAATACGCTTGTCTAACACATATCTAATCTATGGAACATTTGAATTTACAAAATTAAGCTGTTGTTATTTTGTGTAACTATTCAAATAGTTACTCTATCCAGAATGCACAAGTACCTACATTTTATCTTAGAATATTGCTTAACACTTTCAATTTTTGTAATGTATGCACTTTTATGTATGCTTATATTAATCAAAATTTCCATTCACATATGAATTTACAGGTTTTTTTTTAAATTTTGCACTTACTGCATGAACAACAAAAATGACTGAAATGTACACTGTTCTATTCTGAGAAAGGAAACACAGTTTTGTGTTTTTGAAAGTAGGCATACGTAATTTTCTAAACAATGCTGAGCTTATCATTAAAAAAGATATGGAATAAGCTTGTTCATATCAAGGGAAAAATCTGCACAAGATGTAGAGAGAACCCTGTGGGGTGTCCATCTGCTTTCCTCTGTCTGAGACAAGCCAAAACTCCTCTTCCAGCCATACTTAGGGATTTACACTGTCATAGTAGTAACAGGATAGATTTTGAAGCTATAAAATTCTACAATAATTTTCATGCCTACCATTGTGTTGTTACAGCGTAGACTGTTATTACCTCAGATGCATTTTATTAGAAGCCCTCTCTTCATGTGGAATAATTCATGGGTTCTTTATTGCTTCCTCAACTAAATGTAGCTTTTTCTAGAAATACTAATTTCCCCATCTATAAATGATTCCAGAAATGCTAGTTTCCTTATTTAATGGCTGACTGGGCTTGGTTACACTGCAGTGCAAATTTGGAGTTAGTGAGATCCACAACTAGACAAAATGGGACCTGCTGCTATTTGGTCTTGTTACAGTGTAAGCATGTCTGCTTGCTTTAAGATCCTGACACACAGATTAGTCAATTTTTCCTCTAGATTAGTTTTAAACAGCTAAAATTAGTCAAAAATAATTTTCCATGTTCATTATTTATGTGGTTTTTTTCCAAATTTATTGACTAGAAACTGTTTTCTGGATTAGTTTTGAAAAAAATATTCATCTGCTGGAATAGAAAGTAAAGCTGGTCTTCAAATTTCAGCTGATTTTTACTGAATAAATGTGTCACGTGCTCTTGTGTTTCCTGGCCAGAAAAAAATCAGTCATATTTCTGGTACAAGTACTCCCAGCTATAAATAACAATTCTGTTTTCTAGTGTTCTCTAGTATGAATTTAAAATGCCCCATTCTGGCAAATTATTCCTGCAATGCAAAGAGATGGCTGTGAATAGAACTGCAAGGCATTTCACAGAAAAGCAAGGTTAACACTCCCTGAAATTATTTGTCAGTATTCACCTTCTTAAAGGCATAATATTCTTCCTGCAGACATTCATCTGTACTTGTCTTTTTAGTCCCTGTGATACCACTTTAATGTAGTCACTTAACCAACCTTTTCAGAATCACTTCAGTGTTTGAAATCATGAATAAAAACATAAAAACTGGTTGCAAATCCCTACAGTGATGCCCCCTTCCCCATTTTCCCTTTGAGGAGGATATTTGGGAGATTCTGTCATAATCTGTACTTCTCTTGCTACAGCATCATACCCTGAAAACGTGCTGTAGTGCTGAGGAGGCTATTGCCAATATTTCTTGAGGCAGCTGGGGGAAGGTGAAGGCAATCTGTATGTAGAAGGCTACTGGAGAGCACCCGGGTTTTCAGGAATGGGGTAATTCCCATCTTTTACTCGGTTTTGACTCCAGGACCCTGACAGTTTTTCTTCTTTCTAGTTTCTTTATGGAGGTAGAAACATAAGTCTCCACACACTCTGCTAAACTTCGTATTTTATCGCTGACATCATTCTAGTTCACTTTTGATTCAACAAGTCTAGACTGACCATTGTTTCTGCTTTACCTAAATTTTCAATCTTGAATTCTTCTAGAACAGGGACTTTTCTTCTTTTTCTGTCTCTAATATGCCAGCACAGTTGTGTAGTAGAGTTCAGCTAGATTTTGTAGCGACTATCATAATATAATTAATAACTGCTATTAATAACTTGGTCTGCATTCCAATAGCACACCCACTGAGATATCACTGTAACCTCAAAGGTTATTACTGTTTGTTTTCTATTTGTCTTAGTGCCTTGAGACTCAACACAAGATCAAAATTGTATGGACACATGCAATAAAATTCATCTGAAGAAATGTAGATGTTTACTTCTGGAAAACCATTAGCCTTCTATAAAATTATAATAGTAAAATGATTGAGATTTTGCTGTTTGTCCCTTGCCAAAATCAGTACTGTTTATCTACTGGTTTGTTTGTTTGTTTGTTTATGGGTTTTTTTTGATAGGAGTAAATTCTGCTTTTCATAAGGACATTCATTTTAATTCAGTTATTTCTGAAAGAAAACTAATGAAAGTTGCTATATGAAATGAAAAATGTAACTAGTGTAATCACTGAGTGTTTAAGGTAAAGATATTAATTTTCAAAACAATTTTTTCATTGAGACTCTCATTTTTACTTTTTTTCCTGTGTTGCTAATAGCAGTCCAGTATTTTGTTTTGCAAGACATAATTCTGATTATGAATAATAGTGAACAGTGGATATTAGAAGCCAACTCTTTTTGCGTCCTGAACACTCTGTCTCCAATTTAGGCAAAAATATCTAAGATGCAAGAAAGCTTCATGTTATACCACAGAACAGTAATCTTTGTTTTGGTCTCTATTTCTTTGTTAATAAAGTAAGACGCATTCTAGACTTTTTTGACCAGAGCTGAGCATTAGGCTCTTCTTTTCATTGGCAGAAAGTGACTTGGGGGTACTGGTTGGCAGTTGGCTGGACATGACCCAGGGTGTGCCAAGAAGGCCAGGGGCATCCTGGCCTGAATCAGCAATAGTGTGGCCAGCAGGACTAGAGAAGTGATCATCCCCGCTGTACTCAGCATTGGTGGGGTGCTCCTAGAGTACTGCACTCACTTTTGGCTTACTCACTTCCAGAAGGAGTTTGATGTGATGGACTGTGTCCAGAGAAGGGCAGTGGGACTGGGGAAAGGCCTAGAAAACATGTCTTATGGCTGAGGGAGCTGGGAGTGTTTAGCCTCGAGCGGAGTNGTGTTCAAGAGGCTTCTGGCTCTGGCACTGGGTGATGTGGTTTAGTGGTTTAGGGTTACAGTGGCAGTGATGGGTGGATGGGTGGACTGGATAGTCTTTTTTTAAACCTTGATGATTCTATGATTTTATGACTACCATTACCCAAGATCTTGCCTATATGCAATAGCTAGTTCAGTGTTCATCATTTTGGATATAAAGGTAAGGAATTTTTAAACCTTGTCTGTCACTTTAGACTGAAATAGAAATTATACTCTTATTTTCTAGCTCATTTCAATGTCTTTTTGCAGTTCTTCTGAGGTCCTTATCTTTCTTGCCCTAACTAATTATTATCAGCAAAAATTCTTACCCCCTTTCCAAACTGTTCATCATGGGGACAAGCACAGTGCCAGCAGAGGTGGTGGCCTCTCTCCACTGTCAGAACTGAACATTTCTCACAGGAAGGTGGGCAACCCCCTCCTGAGCCCAGGACTATGCTTAAAATTATGCACATGAATTATTTCAATTCAGCTTCAAGACACTGAAGCAAAAACTGGGCATGCATGTTAAGCACTGGGTTATTTAGATGTTAGATTTGGGCTTGATCCTGCACGAACCTGTGTTCTGTTACAATATGACCATGTAGCAATTTGCACAACATAGCTAAATGTTTAAAATGTGGTGTAAATAGTTTTCTTTTTCATACCTGTACACCTTGTTTCCTGTTTAAAAATGTTAAACATGAAATCTGCAGACATAATCTGTGGTAAAATTTAGCAAGTGCATGTTGTTTTGCATAGGCAGATCTTGAGTATTGCTTAATTTTGATCTTATCTGTTCAGAGCACATTTAGATTTAGCCAGTAGCAGTTAGATATGTCGCTGTTTATCTTCTTTCAACATTGCCTCAGGGTTTATGAAGAACATAATACTATAGTTACATATGCCTTAATGTTTTAGAAGACAAGCCATTAATGGCATATTTATGAAAGTGCATTTTAAACCACAACCAATATTTTTACAGGACAAGTAAAGAGATTTGTTTAATCTGCCCTATTTTTAAAGTGATATTGCCATGTGACATAGGGTATTACTGATAGAGAACTAGATAAACATATTAGAGTAATTAACCTTCCTGGAGAGAGGGAGCTTCTGAAACTTAAACATAATGTTCTAAAAAATAGTCACTGTTGAATTATCTGATGGATGAAGACTAATGATATCGTTATAATTTCTTTTAAGAATATTGGGATTATTTCATTTGGAGAAAAGTGAATTGAAATCAAATGAAATCAAGGGAGCTGAGTCAGTCTTTTTAAACTAAGACTGAATCTGGAACATCTTTTTCTCTCCTATACTTCTTATTAGCTCCATTACAAAGCAATAGGCTTAAAACAACTGGGTATCAGAATTAAATCTTAGACTTCTTAGTGAAAGGAGAACATTTTGCAGTTGTTTAATTTGTGATCTTATACATGTGATTTCTTCTTTTTTATTGACTGCAATAATATAGCTCTTTACAGCATTTTTGATTCAAGAAAACCTTGATGTGAAGTGGTTGACATTTCCAAAGGGCTTCTTGGTCTAATTTTTTTTTATATCATCATACTGACAAACTAGCAGGTCTTGGTTTAGTATTTTGATTTATGATTGCAAAGTATTTAAAAACACTTGCTTTTCTGCTTAACTCTATGCTTTAATTAATTTTCCCTTCTTCAAAGGCTGAAATTGCTTCAATTCTCTTGCTGCTTTCAAAACTTTCCCAGTGTCAGNTTGCAAATATGATCACACTGCTGTTTGTCTGGGTGTAAGTGCCATTCTTCTGTTAAAACTGTTCCTGTAAAACTGGCTGAGTGGAAAGTAGCCCTCCAGTGAAAAGGGAAAAAGAGCTCAACATGAGGTAGCGTATGACAGTGTGAGATAAGAC
>VXBC01011594.1:54940-69672 GCA_013399945.1 Ploceus nigricollis
TAAAGGAATTGTGTTTATTAATTTAGTTTTGGAGGGTTGTTTGGTAATATTTTTTAAGAAGAAAAATAATACCATGACATTATCTGAAGCTTGAGGAGATGCTCTAGATATCATAGAGATAAAATACAATGTTGTGGACTATTGATAAGCCAGAA
Organism: Ploceus nigricollis; assembly: GCA_013399945.1. Taxonomy (NCBI): domain Eukaryota; kingdom Metazoa; phylum Chordata; class Aves; order Passeriformes; family Ploceidae; genus Ploceus; species Ploceus nigricollis. The sequence continues at coordinate 55,096 of VXBC01011594.1, forward strand.
TAACCTTTTTTAACCTGTCAGCACAGCAAGACAGCTATGTAATTTTTGAAACACATTAATATTAATTGCTAAAATTGCTTATAATTAGTGCAGATATCCTGGGGATTTTTAGTATTGGAAACACCTGGTGAAATGTGTCATCATGAACCTGAAAGTTACCCAGAGTATACACAAACAAACTTTTTTCTTAACTAGAGATGTAAGTGGAAGATAAAGACTCAAAAGGAGTCAAAAAAAACAAAAAAGAAGAAAAGGTAAGTCTTCCTGCCCAAATCACATGGCCAGAGATTTTGTTAATATTTTATTTTGCATATGCAGGGAGACTCAGATAGATGAATAAAAAATTTAATCATTGTTGGTCTGAATCTGTCAAATAAATGACACCAAAAGCAAAATGACTACATGAGTGTAATTGAAATTATTTTCATTTTGGCTAAATTACTTACAATAATAACAAGCATGAGGAAGATCCTAACTAGGAGATCATGTATTTCTCAGCAATGTTAAGGATGTCACAGGCTTAGACTTAAAGGACATTCAAGATGGTGTTTACAGTTGATTCTTTTTAGCAAAAGGTTGATATTAGACTCAGGCTTGATAGAGAAATATTTAAGATTTTTGACCTAACGTAGAACACTCTGTTCTGTCTACTTTAACATGGAGAAAATAAATGCAGAAAGTAAACATTACTGCAGGCATATTTGGATGTACTTTTGGCATCCTTTGCTCTAAAAAATACTTTCAGAACCTTTTGTCAGAGTAAAAGGAGGATGTGGTTGTGGCTTTTTTTAGGTGTGGTCAAGAGTAGTGCTTTAATACTTTCAGTCCAAACTTAAAATTAAGATAGTTTTGTACCCAGTCCAATTCAAGGTGTCACTGTAAATGTATGGCAAACCATTGCTCTCTGGCAGTTTGCCTCTGAACATGATCTTGGAGACACACAGCAAGCTCCAGAGGGTCATTTTCCTGCTGGGTCTCCTAACAGCTGGTACATTCTGAATAGTTAACACACAAGTGTTTTACAAATGTAAGAGTAAAGGATGCCAGGAATAAAAAATGAACTCTTTCAATGTGTTCATTTCAGCAAACAAACCTGAAAACAATAAACCCTTAGCCATTCTGCTGAGCCTCTTGCTCATCAGGTTCTGCTCCCAGCCCACAGCTGAGGACCTCAGCTGGCAGTCATAGCTTCAAGAAGAGTGTTGTCTGCAAAAGGGGTTAATTAAGCACAAATGTTAGCTCTGTTTTACTCTTGGAACTTGCTTCATTGGCTCATAGGAGTAAATATTTGCTCTCCAAATTTATTGATCTTTGCTTCACTTCTCTCCAAAAATATCTTCCTTTTCAATGGGTCTGTTCATAAGCTATGGTTTCACCTCTAATATTGCCAATGTTGATACAGTTCTGATCTTTCAACTGCTGAATCTGTTAATTTTGAAATGTGGTGCTCCTCTGTTGACAGAGGGTTTATGCATTGCAAGATGTACTTAAGCTTCTCTCTCAGATGTTTAATCTTGCCATTTAGAAGACACGGGTGAATGCAGTGATATCTAGGTGTTGTTAGGAAAAGTCCACACTGGGCACTGCCTGCTTAGGAGCAGCTCTGTGGGATGGCTGTGAGGTATACAGGTGAGCTGCACAGGAGCCACCTTGGGGCTGGCAGCAGTGAAAGACAGCAGCATCTGGTGCTGGGGTGGCAAGGGCACAACTAGGAGATGGAGGGAAGTAATCCTTCTCCTCTATTTGACGCCATATCTAGGGTGCTTTGAGACCAAATCTAGGGTGCTGGGCCTAACTTTGGGTTCCCCAGTGCCAGACAAGACAGATTTCATACTGAAGCAAAGAACAGAGGATGGCCATCAAGATGCTTGAGTGTCTGGGGCAGGAGAGATGAAAGAAGCAGCTGAGGCACCGTTTAAGGCTTTGCAGCACCGGATTTCTGTCTACAGCTGCCTAACTTCTGTCAGTCTCTGGGAAGTTGGAGTCAGGCTTTTCTCAGGTGCCAAATAAGAGGACATTTAGTGGACATGAATTACAATAATAAGCTTAGATTACCTATAACAGAATCATAATATCCCCTAGGCTGAAAAAGATCAAGTCCATCACTAAATCATAAACCTTTCTTTATGTGCAAGCTCAATTTCATAAAAATTTCTGTTTTCTCCAGGAAAAGAGAGTACATTGCTTTCAAAGGTACAGGACAAATGCTTGCACGAGGTGTGGTATCCTGAGACCAAAAAACAAAGGAATACTAGGTGCCCTTGTATTTGAACCCAAAGATTACAAAATACTAATACTTACACTGTGGAGAGATTCATATCAAGAAGATTCATGGCAGAATGAAGCTAGTTCTCAGAAGTGAGTGATTTATCTGAGATAAATCTGTCTTTTCACCATGAGACTGGTGAAATAACTGGAGCAGGGTTCCAAATTGTGTGCTTGCAATGTCTCAGTTCCTGGAGATACTCAGAACTTCACTGAATGTGGACCTAAGCAACCTGATAAAAGGTGACCTATCTTTGAGGAAATAGTTGGACCAGAAGCCTCTAGAAGTACTTTCTGACTGATGTGATTTTATGAACTTTGTTTTTTGTGCGTGTGATTTTAGAATTTTCTCAGAATTTCACCTATTTAGAGTCTGAAAATCCAGTTAAGTTTGACCTGGCAAGAGACTTGCTTATTCATCTTCATCCAATTTAATTTTTCTTTTCTGTCAGTTTAATAGCAATCCATCTTCACTAATGCAACAGACAACATTTTGGCAGATGATGAAATTTGGACTTCTTGTCCCTACCTAGAAAATTCACAAAGCAATATTATTTGTTCCATTTCTTACGTCTTTTCATGTGAGATAAGCATCATTTCTATACTGCGTTGGTCATCACAACTGTGTATGCAGTTGTGTGGTTTTGGACAGAATTCAGTATTGGATTCCAGAGCCTTTCTTATGCCTTTGGATTCTTTGAAATGTCATTTATGTCAGAACACTACCCACACATAACAAGTCTCCTCTCCCCCAGTCCTTCAAAAACATGCTCGACTTGTTCACCTTTTAACTGATCATAAAGTCCTTTATGTTCCCATTCATTTTGCATTCTCTTTAAAGGAGTGTATTGATCATATTTTATATTTTATGCTGAGTTCAGTGTCTTTCAAATGTATCTTTGTCTCTGTACAGCTTTATTTTGGTCTCTCTTCCTGAGTGAATTTAAAATTATGATAAGCATTATTAAGATCAGAAATGGCTACTGGCAAATATTTTTCTGTATGTCTCACGTTTTGCTGATTTCTATTGCAGTTGTAGTTTCAAAGAGAAATTGTTTTGATAATTTTCTGAAGTCAGTGTTGAAAATGGATGCAGCTCGAAATGGCTGACCAACCCAGTGTCCATCACAGCACCTACTGGCCTGTAGGACACTTGAGCTGCACTGAGTCTGGTTTCTTTGTCATTTCAGGTACAAGGTGGTTCACACTAGGATAATTAAATGTGTCCTCAGTATGTGAAAGCCTGAGACAAGACAGTGTATTAAAAACAAAGTATATTTAAATAGAGCTATAAGGGAAGGATGATGAAAACTCTTAGTTTGGTTTGCCAGTTCAGCTCAGAACCGGCCTGTCAACCAACGTACCAACTAAATGACCTATTATTAAACTGTTAATATTCCAGGCTTGTCTACTCTGTTTGGTTTTATTTTATTTTCTATGTTTGTTATGATATTTGTTGTTGTTTTTTTCTATGCAAGGTGTAATAGCAATATAAAATCAAAGCATTCTTTTCAGACCTCAGCATTTTCTATTAAATGTAATATTCTTGGTCATTGTTTCTGGCCACACCAAAACTTTAGCGTTTTCCTCACTTCTATTTATAAGAGGGTTGTATCAGTTCTGCATTCATGTACCTGTTCATGTCTAACAAATGATAAACTTTTCCTGTTCTCTTTATGTTCATCATGTTCTAGAAATGTTGGTTTTAGTAGTCTAAAAGAACAATTTTATTTCTTGAAGTTTAGTTCTGTTGTGTTACAACGTAGTGTTCCTTGAGATAAATGATAGTTACTGTTAGTAAAACTGTTAGTATTTCAACAGGCTTCAAAAAAGCCCTCTCTGAATGCATCATGTCCATAAGCAAAGCAAAGGTCTTTACCACCTGACTATATTTTATTTTTCCAGCTTTCAGAATTTTATTTGAAGGTGTTAATATCATGACAGAAAGCAAGCTTCAAACTCAGGTGAAAGTTATTAATAAGCAGTCATGTGCATTAAAGAGAAGGTTTTTTTTTCCTCTGACCAGGATAAAAAATTTATGTGTCAGATTCATGTTGCAATAATGGATATACAACTACAAATAACTAGTTATTTGAGACCAGAACACGTGTAGCAAAGAAAAGGGTATATGGCATATGATACGTTCTTCTTTGCATATCCAGTGCTTGGATGCCTTCATTATGTTTCATTTTAAACTATGGCAAAGAGATGACCATTGTAAAGTGATACTTGTAAGATACTTCCACAACAGCAATTTAGCATTGCTATTCAGAACAGTCTGTACTGCCCTGAGCTCAGCTTTTGCACGAGTAGGACTTTGTTACCGTGGCGATGCCACAGCAATGCTTTTGACTAAAACCAGAACTGATTAGACTGCATCATATTACCATTCATATTTTACCACCATTGTGCAATATATTACTTGAGTTTCAGCTGCCACAGATCTTGTTATGTAAGGGGGACAAGTTCTTTGTCCAGGTTGGTTGCAGAAAAAAGGAAACCAATGTTTGTGTCTTTCTTTCCTCTTCAATTTCTGCTAATTTGGCATATTTTGAATGAATGCTTTTCTAAAAGCATATTCCAACTTCGTGGTTCAGATCTGCTATTCAAACAGATGTGCAGTTGTCTCCCTTGTTGGCAGTATGTCTGCCCTCTGTCTCTCATCCCCTGTCCTTTATTTCTCTACTGCCTTGCCCTTACCCAAGTCACAGCAATAGGAATTACTGTGTGTTCACTGAGTGCATAGAAATGCATACCCACTGCGTGTCCTTTCCATAGCAGGACACTCCTTATCAGGGAAAGGACCTTCCTTTCATCCCTACCTCATTGGATCAGCCTAGGGAATCACCATTTCCTACCTGTGGTGACATGGGGCTTTAGGGAAGCAAAGATCTGCAGAATTCAGGTTTTCTCTAGCAAAATACAGACCTGCTTAAGCTATCTTAGTATTTTTACAGAGGTTTTATTTTTCAAGACCATTTTTAACCACTTTAAACAAGATAGAAATTAAGCTTAATTATGATAGCAGCTATGAGATACTGGTTTACTGATGTAGTAAATTGGAGAATATAATAACGAAAAATTATCTCTAATCAAGATAATACTATTTTAATGGTTGATTAATGTGAATAATATGGTTTTAAAAACTGATTTAGAATGTTACTTCATTTTTATTCTTCACACAATAATGCTTTGAGGATAAACAAGCATTAATTGTTTCAGAGACCTTATGTCCACTACATTTTCTGTTAATACTCAGCTGTATTCTTTAACGTTTTTTATTGCACTTCACCATGTCAGGATTTTTCACTTATACAATTGGATGCTTTTCTAAAATGAATTCCCTATTTTTTTTGTTATTGTACAAAAAAATTTTGAAAACTCCTGACACTACTTTGACCATTTCAAATGAAATTTATTAGAAATATGCAGTAACCCTTCCAGCTGACAGTTGAAGGGAATATCTAAGCAACAAAGCAGTGCAGTTCTGAGATGGGGCTGCATTTAGAGAATCCTCTTTTCATACCTATAATAGATACATTCCTAAACTATAATCACTCAAATACGTTCAGTAGTTTCTTTTCTGAGTCTGAAAAGCTCTGTTTATTTCGTAACGAAAACATAAGATATAGAAGAATTGTGCTGAGAAATTGAGAATTATGACTGTGGAGAAAAGATTAATTATTAAACAGTTATTCTTTCCATTTTGATGCTATGAGAAAATAAAATGTTCTAGCTCGCATGAGTTAAGCTTTGAGAAAGTTTTTAGGGCTTTCCTCTAATTTTGATGTTCCCACAAGTAACTGAATCCAAAAAAGTGAGCAGAATTTCATATTTGCTCCTGGAAAGAAGAACACTTGTGTTTTCAAGCTATGAGCTTTATCTTTTGAGTATCAGGGCGAGATAGGATTGGGTGCTCAGCCTCACTTAGGTACAGAAATTGTATGTTTGGTTAAGGACTAGTGCCACATGAAATAACAAACAGAAATATCTGTCTTTAGCAGGATTTTTGAGAATAATGAAATTCCATTTCCCTTATTTGCTGTCCTAGGGAATAAATAGCAGAGGACACAACTGTTCACATGGGTTTTCTTTGCCTCTGGTGTGTAGCAGCTTTACAGGTTTCTAAAGAATATCTTGCTCCCCATTATTTTCCTCTGCACTTGAGGGGTACCTTAGACAGGACACCATGAAGAGTTAGCTGATGCAACTCAGCAATGTGTTTGTATGAGATCAAAATATCCCTTTGAATATTCAGGAATGTTCCCAGTTGGGCTTTTACACAGGGCAAAACACTCAGGGATCTTTATGTTCTTCCAATTTTTGTTGTTTATTCAACTTGAAGCATCAGTCAATAAATTAATATAATTTTTTCCCTTCCTGGCATCTTACTTCTTCTACACATCACAGAGTATAAAACTTTTGTAAAATATTGCTCAAGGGAAGGAAGGCTGCTCTTTGTGTGTGCTAAAGCCTGAAGCAGTAGACTGTATTATCACACTGCTATTAAGATTCCAAATCATAGTTTCAGAATCTTAAAACATCTACATATCTCATTAAGATGTGGGAATCACCATTTAAATATCAAATACGTACTATTATATGTATTGGTACATTTTTACAATATAATTATTTAATGGTTTGCATTGTGACTTACTGCTGTTTTAGACTATGTTGTTTACCTGAATTCTGAAAATGAAGTAACCAACATAATTTATTCAACAATGACAAAATAGCCCAGATACAGTACAAAAAGATTAAACATCTTCCTTAATTTTCTGATGATATTATGATCTCTAAGCTTGCATTTCAAGTAAAATTGCATTCAAAATCTGTCCTAACTGCAATGCAAAAAATACAAGCTGAACAGTTGATTTTAATGGACTAAGAAGCAAACTGTATTGTTGACTGAAGGTTAATAGAAGCAGAAAATCGTTGGTTAGTTGTGACAGTAGAGCTCCTGCCTTTTTATTTTAATATTTTTCTGTCTAGATCAGATATAGAATAAACAAGTTTGGGAAATTAGAATACTTGAGGTATGGAATGATCCCTCCTCAGTCTCTGAGACTACAGATGAGAGACAGGATGCAAATCAGCTTGCAGACTGAATGGCACTTTCAGAGGGAATACAGATGTGACTGTGCTGCTGGTAGTCTTGACCAATAGCCCAGCGGGGCTGGAGATCCCACCTGGAATCAAGCAGATGTTACCTAAAGTCTGATGAGGGTCACGTTGATGACTGTCACTTCTCAGAACAGTATTCTCCTAGCCTACCAAAGGATTAGACATGAAGTACAGTGTTATCAATTCTGTCTAATGGTCAGTTGGATTTAATTTTATTGTGTGGTTTGAATTTGGGAATTCAAATCTGAAATAATGATCTTCATGACTTCTGTTCCTTTTACGCATTGTTGGATATATATTTATAGTATAGGAAAACTGTTACTTTTATTTATAAAAATATTAGTATGCAAGTTCTTTGAGATTTCATCTGGCTTTTATGTCATCATTGACACCAAAGTATATGAAGAGCTGTGTCTCCCTGTACAAAGTTAGGGGTGACTAGTATTGGTCTTTTTTTTTCTTAAGGGTCAATTAATCCCTTCCACCATTGTTTTTGTTTTAAATACAGTAATTCAGCTTAATTAACTCTTTGTTTTGTGAATGCTTATGGCAGGACTGAGCATACGTCAAAATGCCATGAAATTTCTTCTTCATTCTCTCATGAGTATCACTCTTACATTTGGAACTGTTTCAGAATTGCAAAGCAGAAAAATTTCACATTTTTTTGGTACTTGTACACTGTTTTCCAGCCACGAGTAACAGCAATATATTGTGCTATTGAAATCCTCAGAGGTGATGCAAAATTGATCCAGTTCTTGGGTTAGGCAGTATAAAAAGGTATGTATTTAGGATATCTGAGTCTTAAAAAGCTGAAAAAGCTTGAAAATATATATGAAAGCTGCTTGAAATGAAGGATAGAGGTAAGCAAAGTGATTCTGAACTGGGAATAGGCAAATCTATTAGGAAATAATAAGCAAACAGTAGAATGACAGTTGAAGTGCCTTTTTATGTTTGCTTTATTATTTGTACATGATCTAATGTTTGTGCTAATTAGGAGATCAACGGAGTGAAACGGAGGTGTCTCTGGTTAGGATAATAGCTTTCACCATCCTCTGTCCCCATATTGCCACAAAATACCTCAAGCCCATTGGTAATTACTTCTTTCCAATATAGAGTATTAATTTAAGCTCTTCTTATAAAAAGCTTTAAAAAACATCCTCTTTCGAAAATACATCATAAATAAGTAAGATGGGATTGGAAGACTAGCTGATCCTTGCTGATCCGATACAGATGCTGAAATATGTGAAAACAGAGCTGACTTAAAACACTTTGTTATAAAACACTCACTAATTTGTTAGTTGCATCCTTGCTAGCTGCCGTCTCTGATCTTCTGTTTTTGTCTTTTTCTCATCATCCTTAGTGCCTCCTTGACACCAGCACTCACAGGTCCTCTTAAAAATCCTAGGTTTTAATTCATATCAATGTTTCTTAAGTTTGTGTGTTGCAAGATAAATGCTTTACTGCTCTTCAGGCTTCTGAACTGCCTCTCCTGTCTCTGCGCAGGGCCAGCTTCTCCCCAGCAGCCTTCAAAGCTTTGTCCCCGGCCCTTCTTTCTTGTGCTGTTTCCTGCGGCTGGCATGACACATCTCTATCACAGAAAACAGCATGCAATTTCAGGTTTTTTTGGTGGGCAAGCACAGCTGTGCTCATAAATGCATTTCAGCCATATGCCAATGCCTGGTTCTTTATGGTTTGAATGCTACTTTTTACACAAGTAGAGCTGCATTTTGAATAAAATCATCCTCTAGCTATGGCTTCTTTTTCGTTTTTTTTTAATTTGACTGCGAAGGATGCCATATAAAAGCTTAAAAATTCTTCAACCACAAAATATCATTGGTTATTGAAAATCTTGTCCCCCAACCCTCTCCAACTTGAGGACTGATTACTGTTTTGTAAAAGGCAACAACCCTCCTCTGATTTTGAAAGCTTTACACACTAGGTCATCTGACAGGTTTAAGCTCATCAGTTCCAATATTTAAATGCGCTGAAAAAAAATTTGTTTTCATATATTTGTATTTACAATGGTGAAAAAATGATCTCTCTTTTCAATATAATTTCTCTTCTCAGGTAATTTGACAGCATGGATATGCATGTGCATGACACAGAAAAGATCATACTTAGATAGCTTCACCTAATTACTTGCCTCACTGAGAATTTTGTTTCATTTTTTATCAGGTTGTCTACCTGTATTATGCTGCTTAAAATGGAAAGCAGTACATGTATTCTGTTTTTAGAAGCAAACAGCTCAACAAGCAAAGCTAATTTTTACCACTGCTCCCTTCCTTAACTAGAACCATTTCAAAATGAGAAGAAAATATTCTAGGATATTACATTTTTTGCCTCTACTGCTTATCTAAGTGTGGTAGAATTGAGCTAAAATTGCAGTAGGTCATAACTTCTCTAAAGTTGTTACGGTAGGTAAATGTATTTGTTTTTATGTACTGGCGCCTGCTAAAGAGTAAACTAGAAGAGGACTTCTATTGCACATACCACTAAAGTGTCAATCACTGCATCTGAGAGAGTGAAAGCAGGAGCTGACAAAAGTGACGATTTACTAAGCCAGAACTGAGATTGTTGTATCAGAAACTCCTCTGTGGTCCCTCAAATATAACAGAAAACATGTTCAAAATCAAAAGAATTAAAATACTTTAATAGTAACAGTATTGTATGCATATGTTACTGCAAAGTATTATACATGATTCTATTAAAACTGTTCTTCCAGAAGACTGAGGACAGCAGTTTTCAGAAGTGATACAAAACCCCTGCATCTTTCACCTCACTGAGGAAATCCTGCTGTTCTTCAGTATGATGGGAAGGGCTCATGTGACTGCTTCAGAACTCTTTCAACGCTAACAACGCAAATTTGGAAGACCTAACAGAGGATATATTAGCAAGCATAAATCAAAAATCATTCAGGAGTGTAAAGGAAATGAGCAGTATTGCAGCAGTTGTAGTATTTAGTAATGGCTAGGAAAATTACTTGAGATAAAAGCAAATATAATGTAGCCTGAATTGGAAAATAAACTGATTTAAGCTTTAATGAAATTTAACTTTGCATGAGAATCCTGATGGAAAAGAAACCCCAAGATATCCCCAGCTTGCATTTAGGCTGACCCTCAAATATATTTGGGAAATGAATAGCACAACTAGGACAGAGACTCAGATACTATATAAGTTACTTTTTTGATAGGATCATGTCTAAAAGAAGAAAGTTTTTATACTATGCATTATAGCTTGATACGATCATTCAATTTGCACTGGGAGCTCCATGTCTAATATTCAGCTGCCTTTAGATATGCTATTTATATGCTATTTCCTTCCCTTGTATTCTCAGTCATGACTCCAAGCTGGACTGTTCTTTGATCAATGTCTCGGCCACGGTAGAAAGCAGAAACAATACTCAGAGCCATAATGTAGACGGTATTGAATAGTTTATTTTAAATAGGAGATAAAATGAAAGCAGGTATAAAGATACCCTAGATCCCACATATTCATACCCTTTTCTGCTCTGTCCTTTATTTTCCAAAGACATCCTAATAGCATCTTTAAGTGAACCTGTCCCATGTTTATTCAATACCAGACCATCCTGTATTTCTTCTCTTTTGGTCCTTTCCCCAGACTAAATATGTCTCCTTTTTCTTTTTTTAAAATCAGGTTGGCTTTTTTATCTTCAGTACTACCCAGGATTTTGAGAATGCACATTAATTTTTTCCTTATGCTTTTTGCAGCATACCGTGCATATACTGATTTTATGAGATCTGAAAAAATCAAACAATTTTGATTCCTTTTTAGATTATCATTCAGTGTTGAAGACTGCTGTTTTCTGACATGTACAAAGCTTATCAGTATCATTTGATAAGAAGTTACTAAATTTTCTTTTAATTTGAAATATTGTTTTTGGTTTAAATTTTTAATAGTTGTTTTAGATTTTTTTGTCCAGTGTTAGGGATATATGCATACACGTGCTTACAGGAAAGAAAGAAATTGTGTTAACCAACTCTTTACTTGAAACTCACTCTGTTTAAAAATCTTTATAGACTTCATAGTAGGGTTATTGAATTCTTGAATATTTCTTCCTCAGTGCTGACAGAATATAATTAACTACCTCAAGATCAAGCACTGTGAATCACTTTACATATTCTGGGTTGGGGTTTATTTGTTTGTTTGTCTGTTTTGGTTTTTTGTTTGTTTTTGGTTTTTTTAAAGTGAGATAGTTACAGTCTAAACTGAAAAATGTTGCTATTTTACTCCTTATTTGAATGCCCTTGTTGCACATCTCACTTCAAATTTAAATTTGTATTCCTATGGTGAATTCTGGTCATGTTGGAGTCAGTGGGTATTCTGCCAATTACTGATGAAGTCACGATGCAACCTCTTTTCTCCTCAGCTACTCTTCAGAAACACTCAATCCCACAAAGCTGCAAAATGATCTGTTGTTAATTAATTTTTATATTTATTTACACAGTGTTAACATAAATCCAGTTGCTGGATGCATGCAACTGTATAAACATTTTTATAACCGGGCATTAATTGAAATACATTTATCAACTGATACATGCGTTTTCATTTTGAGCACTATTTATTGAAACGTCTTGAACAGACAGTGCTTGGAAAAAATGCCAATCTAATGTCAAAATCCATCATCTACCAATACTATAATGAGTTTTTACAAAAATAATATTCATACTTCTTCCTGATGCCAGGTATTTGTTTGGATTTATTTTGTGAGATCTGTCAAAATTAGATAATACAAGGAAATTTTGACAGCATAATGTGTTTCATAGTCGAGACTGCCAGGATTTAAGGCCCTGATCCTGTCAGGCTGAGACATGTACAGTTTAAGCATGCAATTGGCTTTGTTTAGGTCCAACCTTTTTAGTTACAGAAGTGAAAATAAGAGCAGCAGCTTACTGCTGAAGATGTGAAGTTGTCCCACAAATGAAACATACACTTCCTCGTGGATTTAATGGAGCTTAATATGCAAACAAACATACTAATTTAGCAGTAACAGCTAAACTAGAATGAAGAATGAAATCACAGCTCTACAGACGTTGCAAGTGACTTTGATAATGATTTCATTATCATTAAAGTGAGGTCAGAATAGAATTCAAGATTGAAAAGGCAAGTTAAACAAGCAGTGTTTGACAACATAAATTTATAGATTAAGAACTTACTCAAACAAGATTAAAGAACGTTTATATTCTATATTATTCAGAAGCTCAAAGATAAGAAATCAACATACAAAAGATGCTGAAATAGCTCAAATATTTTCTGACTGAGAAACACCATCACCACCTCCCATATTTGCTCATTTTATTCTTGTGTGAATAATCTATAATTTTTAGCTCTCTTCTCTAGAAGGTAGAAAAGTGAAGCAGACATCCTGGTACTCGTGTCACAAGAGGGAAAGTGAAAACAGCAGTTTCTCCTGCTCTGCACTGGAAGAGCAGTTGCATGGTGTCATGGAATTTCTTGTCATTATCATCCTTTCATAGTTTGCTAATATAAATTATACAAAAACTAGAAATTATGCATGCCCTGAAGAAATAAAATGGAATAATCCTTGTTGCTCAACTTCATATCCTTACTTTAGACTACCTAAAAATATGAAGCTTTGAAGCAACAGGGGACAAGATGGACTTTTTTGATCCAGCTAACCAATTTAAATAATGTTTTAAGCTAGCATTCAAGATTCTCAAACTGTAAGATGACATATCTAGAATTTTTTTGAGTGCAGTAGATATGTGACAATAAGATTTTGGTTTGGTGATTTACAGGAAGGTAATTGAGAAGCATTACCAAAACCTTAAGTGATATCAAATAATAATCTTTAAAGAGAATTGTAGGGTCAAAAATTATTAGTGTACCCTTTCTCTTACTTGTGTGCTTTAGTGAGAATAAAATCACTCAATATTTTGATGATAAAGACTGTTTCATAACAGAATTATATATAATTTCAATTATTGTTGGAATGCATTCCAAAACAAATTACCATTAGAAAATGTTGAATCTGTGCTGGTGAGGTATCATGACAGATAACTTCTGGCTGAAATTTGCTGTAGACATGTTATGATAGGTGTCTTTTGCCTAAGAGTTTGGTTTTTGTTTTAGGGGTTTTAGTTTGTTTGTTTTTAATTTTTTGGCTTCTGTATTGTTTGATGTATAGACCCCCAACTGTTGAATTTGGGCTTCTTGTGTACTGTCTTCCTCCTGCCTCAAACAAACAAAATTCTGAGGAGTCTAAACTTTTTTTTGGGTTTTTCAAATACAAATACTTCAAGATCAGGGATTTCCTGATCACTTCTTCAATTCAGAGTGAACTACACTATTTTTATCTCAAAGAACACAAAAAATGAGCTGTCAGTGTAGCCACTTCGATAAGAAGTTTGAAAAATGCAAAGGCCTCTTAACCCTCCACAAGTTATTTTGGCTAACTTTGAAACAAACCTAGTACTGGAAGAGGACAATGGAGCTAAATGAGGCTGTTACTGACAGAATTTGAAAAGGAGAGTGAAAGAAATACATACCAAAACTGAACAAAAAACCTGGTTTTTAAAAGGGAAAAGGGAGTTGTAAGGGCAACAGAAGATTGTGTCTCAAGGGTCTGGTTTGTAATTCATATTCCTGAGGTTGTGAAATTCCTTATCAGACAAATTTTTCACTATTGTGCATTACTGTTGGTGATTTTGTTTGTCATCACAGCAGTAGTACTTAGTTACACCAGGAAATAATGAAATAATGTCATGGATTGACAAATTGGAAAACTCTTTAGGTCTATCTGACTCTGCAATATGCAAATCAAAGCTAGAAAAAGAAGATAAAGACAAATATTTCTGAAGACTGAACAGAATCATAAATTTTGCTGAAAACTACTAAAAAATAATTCCATCAGTTGGCTGTAACTGGATTTTCTCTCTTCAAGGATATGTGGCCTGGCCATGCTGCCTCCTGCCACTGTGATTTACTAGCTTACTCTGTAGGAAGGGATAAAGTACAAAGAAGAAAAGAAGATAAAAGCAAAAAAGAGGCAAAGATTGTCATTTTAGATTTTAGCCCAATGTCTGTAGAGCAGAGAAGAGCAGAAGAGATGCAGTTGGTAGAAGGGAAGAAAGCTCCAAACCTTTTTGCTGACACAGAGGCCAGAAGTGTGGTTTTATGTCTGGGTAAGCTGTGTGCTGACCTGTACAC
>VXBC01011594.1:79241-96645 GCA_013399945.1 Ploceus nigricollis
AAATCATTTAAGGCAAGTGTCCATTGGGGTAGAATTTCCTCTTCTGTATTTACTCTGTTTTGTACTAAGAAGACAAAGCAAAGCAAATAGCTACTCCTGTGCATGTGCAAATGTAGTTACTGTCTGGGAATGAAAGTTGTAACAAAATTCAGATAGAAGATAAAGACACAAAAAAAACCAACTCACCCTTGATGCCAGAATAAAAGATATCAGATTTATTTTTTCCTTCTCATTTCCAACAGAAAAATATATGCTGAAATGCATTAGTGGACAAATATTCACTCACCAACTCTCCTACTTTCTACAATATCATGAAAACAACTTTCCTGAGAATATATTTCCATTTTCCACCATTTTTTACAGAATATGTAGCAGTTTTACATTTTTACTCAGTATGCTACAAAGCAAAAAAGAATTATGATCTGTTATCACAATAAAAGCTCTGCGAGATCATATGGTTAGAGGCTTTTGCAAAGCTCACAGCATCCAGAGAAATTCATCTCAGCAGTGCCATTAGCATCCTCCCAAGGAAAACATTCAGGGCCTTCAGAGCAGAATTTATTTGTGGTTACACAACTGTGTGAAAACTCATAATGGATTCCAGAAATCAAATGCAAGCTGAAGCATTAGAAATTATTATTTTTCATGTTGTGATCGTAAGATTACACAAAGAAAACATTTGGGGCCTATGTCAGGTTTGCAAGCCCCCAGGTTCTTAATTTGTGAGCTTTCTGGGGCAATCATGAGAGTCAGTGAGTGTATCTTTCAGGTTATAGACTGGGTAATAGTGGTATTTCCAGTCTGTTTTCCTATAGCCTTGTTCTGTGTTGATCCTCCTACGTTTAATAAGATGTAATCTCTGAACTTCTTTTGGGGTGAGGATTTCTCCTTATGGATCTGCTAGTATCTAATATTGTTTGAGCTTTGTGGCCTTATTTCTGGATGAGGAAGAGAGATGGGAGCTAAAAGGTGATCTGTCTTCTCTTTCTAGCTAGCTTATTTTCCTGAGTATGGTAAAACCTAGCCTATGTTCCCTTCTGTTGGATGTTTAGAAGTGTGGTGACAAAGGGGCACTAGGAGATTCAGAGAGGAAAATGCTTTTTTTTGTTGTTGTTGCTCAAAAGACCAAGCTAAGGTGAAATTCGATTAGTATAGTATCACATAATTATAGAGCTGATGTCTTGAGAAAAAATGTTAAAACTAGATGGAGTTCAGGGCAAGGATGGAAAATGATGCTTTTCTTTTTAATTTTTAGCAGGAGGCAAATTTTGAGGCTGAATTGCAAATCTTTTCTGAGCATAATTGGTACTTTCACTTTAAAGTTGGGATTACCAATAGGTCAGGTTAATGTGGGCTTACCTGTAAAAGTGATGTTGGATTGTTTAATCAATGTCTCTGAAGTGCACTCAGATTTCAAACAAAACAAAGCAACCCTTTGAAGTCAGGTGTAAAAGATAGCAGTGAGGTTCACCGTAGTTTAAGGTGATGACTACTTTACTTTTGTCAGTGATCGTGTCATATTCATCAATGTAAATGCATTTTAACCATGGCATCCCTCCTTTGACTGATATAAACTTGTGAACTTCAAAGAAGTAAAGGGAAATTCACTAGTTTAGAAGAAATTAAAGACATGGTTTATTGCACTTCAATATACTTTGGAGCTCAGGAATATTCAGGCACTATTTTAGGTATATCAAATGGGTTACATGTTTTAATGGGCAAAATACAGAATAATTTCTGGAGAAAGTAAAACCAAGAGGGATTGTTATAATGTAAATTATGAATAATGAAAGAATTAGGTGATCATATAACCTCTGTGAACTCAGTTCAAAGACCTCAACATCTCCAAAGACTCTGGTGTTCCCAATACATCAGGGTATTTGTGGAAGTTGGTGGGTTCTTACCCAATAATCTATTGCTGGTTTGAGATTCATTTCCCTCGCCTTCTTCACAGACCTTGTGGAGATCAGCTGCTCTTTCCTTGTCCAGAGCAGCAAGTGGCATTTTCATTTCTGTGATGAGAGGCGCTGATCTCGGTACAGACCCACTAAGCAGATCTCCTCAGGTGGCGTTATGCTGCCGCATAAACCTTGCTCTGGAGGAAGCATCCCAAAGGACACTACCCCTGGGAAGGCAACAGTGAGCAGCCTGGGAAATAAAAGGACATGGAATCAGAAGAGAGACACAGGAACTTTTGTACTTTTCATGTGATCTCACCTGCTGCAATACACCTTGGGATGTTAGTCATATAAAAGCACAGTTAAAATACTGGCAACCCAAATAGTTTTTTGTGGGGTGAGCTGAGAGGAAAGGAAGTATCTGCACAGTTGAAAGACCCTGGCAGTTTAGATTAATCTTAGGACTTGTAACCATTTTTAGATTTAGTGATTGTTAATGAGGATTTATTGTCATTTCACAAAATGCTTCCAGACCACATGGATACTTGGTTCCTTTAGCTTTCCTGCAGAAAATCTGTTCTCTGTGCTTAGCCTTCCTAAGCCTCTCTGTTGCTGTTGTCGTCAGCACTAATACTGGTCTCTGAATGCAATTAGTTTCTGTGTCACATTGACAGCTTTATGTGTTTCTGGTATGTATTACCTGAGAAACAAGTTTTCTGTGCAGATATGATTGTTTTATTAAGAATTACAAGGACACGTAATGACAGAACCACATGCCCAAAAGCTTGTGTCCCTTTCCAGCTGTTTGTTAGTTTGCAAGCCTTATAATTCTTGTATCATCTTATATTATAGCATAGTTACAGCTACAGACATATTAAACTCATTTAATTCCATTTGAGTAGTGCCTGATAGTGTTTTGAGTTGCTGCATTTGTGTCAGTGATTGTTAGAAGTTGCCAGATACGGTAGCCCAAAAAAGTCAAGGCTGTTGCACCTCTACGTTCCCAGTTCAGCAGTGAAGCTGAACCTGTGTTACCACTAGGTCAAACATGCATGCATTTATATGTACATATATATATACAAATGCGTACACAGCCACACTGATCAAAACAGGCAGAAAACATGGTACTCACACAAAAACAGGCAGGCCATTCCCATGTACTGCAAAACATAGATGTGTATAAATATTTACATATGGAACATGGATCCCACCAGCAGCTGGCATCTGGACACTGAGGAATTTTTGAGGAATTCCCAGCAATAGTGGGAGAATCTTCACCTGCTTTCTCGGTGGGCCTTTTAGGAATCTGCAAGAATAAGATGTATTTCTCTAGCTCATTTACTTAACGTGGTGGTCACTAAAATGTGAGGAGAATGCTTTCTTTCTTGTGCTTTACTCTTACAGATAACTTTTTCACAAATACACAAATGTCAGCAAAACGTGCCTGCATGTGTCCTCATTGTCACGGTGTCCTCTGCAGCTTTACCAAGGATGGTAATGAATGGGTGTCAGGAGGAATCTTCTTATCCTCTGCTCTAATAACTGAAAAGAGGCAGCAGGAGGTTGTGTAACTGAACTGAAAAATGTCAAATAGCCACACGGAAAAAACCCCCTTGGAATATTCAATTAATAATAATGTAAATATATTCAAAATTGTATTTTAGTAAATAATGCTTTTAATGAATTATTGTAATATTATTCATGTTTTTCTGAGAAATTAGACTCCATTAGTCAGTACCTTAATGCCAGACGTGAATAAATTACAGTCAAATTTTAGTAAAAAATTACCTCTTCCATACAGAAAGAAGATAGCAGTGTAATCATTTTAGTATCTTAACATGAGCTGGCTGTGAGTTCAGAATAATGAGACATCGAAAAATAATAATTTTCAACTTTTGGAGGGGGCTTAGAGGAAGGCTGAACATAAAATATCAGAGAATCATTGTGCAAGTGAGAGTAATGGTAAAATTAACTTTAATGTAATCTTGGATGCCAAATAAGGAATAACAAAATTTAGTATGTTAAGTATTTTCATTTTCCTGATAATTTTAATTTCTATATATTGAAATGCAGATTCTCCTGTCTTAGAAATTAACTTGACCCTGTAACTTCAACTTCTGCTGCAGAACATGTTAGAGAGTCTAAAAAGTACAGCAGATGTATAGGAATATCTTACCCAATCCCCTCTCAAATTGGTTTGCTCTGTCATGTCAGATTCATGTGAGTTTGTTTAAAAGCCATTAGCCATTACTCTGTTTCATAGCATCACAGTTAGGAAAGGTAAGAAATAAGTCCAACGCTAATTTTATGCATCTCCCTGCCTGAGGAGCATTTCCTGTTGTCTGGCAGTTGTAGTACATTGTGTGGGCAGGCACAGGCATGCACACGTACCCTGTGTTGTGAGCCCTGCCATGTCTCAGCCAGTGTCAGCAGAGCTGCAGCCCATAGGTGGAGCACACGCTGTGAGCACGAGTTACCTAACGCTGCTGCCTTAGGGCTCTCTGATGCCTCCCCCAAGGCCCTCTGCTGCTCTCCCTCCCCTGGTCTGTCTGCTTGTAGGGAGCACTGAACAGCACTCCTGCTTGTGTGACTTTAATAAGGATAATTTGGGGAATTCTCTTGCTGTTGCCTATTTCCTTGCATAAGGATAAGAGAAGTTCTATATTTGTCTCTGTGCTCTACTCTAAGGGTATTATTTGTCCTGTCAAAGAGTAAAGCTTCTGGATCAGTTTATCCTGAGCAGTGTATTGAAATGGGGTTCTGTGATAATTCAGATTATAATGGCATACTGTGTTGGTGAAAGAGACCGTTTGATCATATCACTTGTTTTCCATACCACCAAAGGAGTGAATGAAGTACATGATGAGCAACTTAGTGAGGTAATTTAGGTACCTTTTCGTGTTCTGTGCAAAGTCGTATGTTTCCAAGTGCACACTAAAAGCCTGTTTGAAAGATTTATGCTGCGGTTACAGTTGAGAAATATTCCTTTCTTTCTAGCAGTGTGTCTTGCAGCTGGATTTTGAATTGCTTGGAGTTTACTAATCGGCTTTACTGGTAGACCTGCTGAGAAAGCATTGCAATTGTCCATGTGGAGTGCAAGAAGGAAATGTAGGGATTAGATTTATGAATAATTTTTGAATACAGGCAGTATGAATTGGTGAGGAAAACTTCATAGGTAATGACCAGCTAATTTAACTGTAGCAGTAATTAGCTAAGAATCCAAAGAAGTTGATTGCTTTTCCTTTCACTTTTATTCTGAGATTTATTCTTTGTTAACTTTCTTAGAACTGAATAGGAGGATTCAGTACTGTTTTCCACCATCTTATCCCAAGGGTCAATGTGTGAATTTAACTGATTGGTATTTTTTTCCGAAAACCTGCCAGAGTCTGCATAAATAGGCTCATTTCTGTATGTTCACGTAAGTGTGTATTAGGTGACCTATTAGGTGTATTAGATGACCTATGAGTCTAAATTCACATGTTAAAGCTGCAATTTGATACTTTATTTGACAACAGTTGATCCCAAAGCATTTGCCCAGGCTATGAAAATGAAACTGAGAATTGCAGTTCCTGTTGTATTGCAGATTTGTCTCTGAAGGGACATGGAGGTGAAATGCTGTTCTGCTCTCCTGTTTCCTCTCCACCTGAGACTGGGTGAACTGGTCACCCAGAGAGGAGCTGGGCTCTAGAGCCTGGAACTGTGCAAAGGGGACTCCTTATAACTGGCCAAGTGTACATAGTACTTGTTCTGCCTTGTGGCTGGACAGGGACAGCCTGAATCTCTGTGTGAGATGTAGAGAAGCAATATTTGGCTGAAACTTAGAGCTAAAGCTGTTATTTTGAACAGAGAACACTAGAACTGTTACAGCAAAATTCCTGAAATAGCAAAATAGATATTTAGTCACATATCAAACATCAAGTATCTTTGATTGCTGTGCATTGTGTCTCAGGCGGTTTTTAGGTACCTCAGGACGAGTGTAGGTACAGAGCAATCTAGATCTGAGGTCTTGGATGGTGTTCATGGTGTACATGCTCACTAACTCTTCATGAGCTCTGCAGGAAGAATTAAGAAAACCTGTTTTTACCTCTGTCCTCTGATACTCCCTTTCCCACTCAGAAAGTATACTGATATTGCTGAATGCCCCTGCCTACTGTCACCAATTCTTTGAGGTCTTATTTGAGTGAAAGTTGTTGACTCCTCCTTTTACCCCATCCTGCCTTACTGAACTGGTTTACAATGCTCTTTTGCATTGCCTTCTTTTGTTCTCAGTTTGGTCTGGGTGTGGTTCCCCTTGAGAGACATAAAAGTTCATCTAAGTGAGCTCACCAAGCTTATAACAAAGCTTAGTGGTTTTTTTCTGTTTTATGCAGAGGAATAAGTCCTAGTTTGAGTTTCTTGTGTGATCAGTGCTGTGTGATCTCAGAGTACAGGTGATGAAGAACTAAACAAATAAATGCGTAAGATGTCTCAAACAAGTATCAGAAAGGAAGGGGAATTGGCTAAAAGCACCACTTTAGAATGCATTTCTTAGTTTGCATGTCATCTGTACAGAGCAGAAGAAGGGGCAGACAGTATATTAAGCTGATCTGTCACAGAGCACAGATTTAACTGGGACCCTTGTAAAACTTTCTCTGAAGAATAAAAATGTAACAGATAGGGAATGTGATGGGAGATAAATTGGCCTTGGTTGTCCTTGACTCATAAAAATTTAACTTTGGGTAAATGAAGGCAGTAATTAATAAGGGAAAAAACCCAATAACCTCTAACCACTTGTTGAAGTGAGACAAAAAAGTCAGTAATCTGTATATCAAGGAGAGGTTCTTGTTTGTTTTGTATTTTTAGGCCTTCTTGTAATGCAGAGAGATCACCTCAAAAAACACTTAGTTATTGAACCTTATTTCACATTTAATAATTTCCTTTTATCACTTAGAGTAATTTTAATTGTCCATAACTGTTCTTCTTCCATGCAGCAGAACAGTAGCCTCAGAGAACACAGAAGAGATGAGGGGTTATTTCCAAGTAGATGACTAGAGCATTGCATTAGAAAATCAAATTAGATTGCAATGAAATGCAGCTATAAAAATGCTATTACTTCAGTGAATTCTATGCAAAAACCCTCATAGAATGATGCAGTAGGATTTGCAGGATCTACATGCAGGAGCATGAACTTTGGAGAAGAGAATATAATTGAGGAAGCTCTCTGGTCTGCAGGATGATGTAAAGCAGACTCTTCAAATAAAATAGTGATTTTAAACCAGAATGAATCTACATTTAGACAGGTGAAAAGATAACTTGCTAGTGATGCCAGCCTTACTATACAGCATTAGAATGTTTGTTTGTTTTTTTTTTTTTTTCCCATTGCATCAAGGCAACTGGTAATATGCTTAAAATAAGGTACTTGCTAAGTGCTTTCCTGGATTGGGACCATGGAATACACAGCATTTGCAGGATTGATCTCCCATATAGTCTATTAAAAACCCCGTATTTCTAGGGACATGTCCTTTATTTTTTCCTTTCTCTCTTATTATCACTATTGGGTTTAATAGAGTCTTATTGTGTTACTATTATTGTATCCCCTATCACCCAAGTGTTTACAAATTGAATATGAAGATTCCACAGCCCATATTTGCATTGGCATTAGTACTTTTAGAGTTAAATCCTTTCTCTTGTGCTACTGTTGCTAGTTCTGCAGATTTCCAAGGGAAAGGTTAGACAATTTCTTTGGAAAAATCCATTATAATACAGTGTTTCTGAACAGCGCTTTCTAAATAATCCATACAATTTCACAGATTCTTCAAACCTCGCAGACATTCTGGTAACATCTTTGAATTACTTGAGTGTGGAGATGAGTGGGTGGGCTTGATAGAGGAGGAAGCTGTGGAAAAAAGCCTGCTATGTGGAACAGAGACTGTTTGTTAAATGACTTGTCTGGCTTTCTTACAGTTTGCACTGGATAGACTCTACCACTTGTGCAGTTATGTGGGGTTCTTCAGGCTGTATCCCGTATGACAGAATTATTACTATGACAGTATGATTCAATAACCTCAAAAATCAGGTAGACTGAAAGTTGATCAAAAATCAATTTAAAATAATAAAACCAGTTCTTCTTGCTTCTATGGTATTTTTGAAAATAATATCAGGATATTTCATAGGGGAGGAGGCAGATTGGATTGAGAACAGTCCTCCTCTCTTTGGTGTCTGACAAGAGAGGCAGGGCAGAGAGAGAGACAAATAGCTCTGCTTTCCAGTGATGCCAATCTTCCTACACAAAGTTAAAATGATGGACAAAGTCCTGCTTGGCTGCTTGGATTTTTTCTCCACTGAATCAAAGCACTTGCTCATGCCCTTAAAATAAAGTACATGCTAAGTGCTTTCCTGGGTTAGGCAGAAAATGCTTATGCTGCATCACCTGCAAATGCATATTTGTTATTGAACAAACTAATGTATAAAGTTCTTGTTTGGTCAGATGCTAGGGTACTATTGCAAGAGAGGTCCACACCATGTAGATGGAAGGCAGTGAGAAATTTCTATTGCTGAGGCAGCGCGATTGAAATGTTTTCATGATTGTAGTCAGTTTGGTCATTCTGAATTTGCCACGTAAAATAGAAAGGATTAGTTGTCTGCCAATATATTTTATATATTGCTGTAGTATTTTCTATAAAAAAATCTTGACAAATGTAGCAGCCCATATCTGTGATCAGTATGGTGCATTAAAGGCTTGTTTTGGAAGCAGTGCGCTTTTTATCAATGAACTGTGTCTGAAAGTAGCCTATGGTAGATTAATCCATTTTTCTATCAATAATCTCTCCAAAATAACACCAATATATCCCTTATGACACAAGCTATCACACAAAGGGGAAAACAAAACAAAGGAAAACAAATCAATGCAAGAAATAAAAACTAAAGTGAGTAAATAGATGCTGTGGCTGACATGGCATTTGGCTTCATGCTGCTGCTGAGGAATCCTCCCCCCGGCCCAGCTCATGCTGAACTGGAGGAAATCAAATGCAAACTCAAGCATCTGAAATGGAGTTTCACACATCTGAGAGAGGCAAGTAATGTGATTTTTTTAGTTTTCCACTCTTTTGGTAATGTGGGAGTTTTGAGTCAGGAGAAGGGGCTTTTTTTTCTTAATTATTTATTTATTTCTAGTATAAGGATTATTTATTTTGCAAGTTTCTGTGAGAGTTGTTTATTTTATTGCTACTGGCAGATACAGAGAAAAAAATTAATTTCATGATGTTTTTAGAATTAGCATATGCGCTGTTGTCAGAGTGGCAAAACAAAAATTCATATACCTCCTTTACTGCATATTTTTATTCCTAGGAATGCAGCTATGAAGAACCATTCTAATCCAAAATATTTGAGTTGTCAAAAATTCAAATTCATAAGCTTATGAATACCCCTAGGTGGCACTACATGCTTTTTTGGCTAAAAAATAATCAAACACTTTATATGTAAATAAAAGCAAAATCATAATAGCTTAATATGCATGATGAATACATTCCATATTTTCTCCAACAAAGGTGGCTAACAAGCTTTTTTTTTAACAACTGTCACGGTTTAACTCCAGATGGCAACTAAGTACCACAGATCTGCTCTCTCACTTCTCCTTCCCCCTTCTCTCATCAGTGGGATGGGGAGGAGATAAAGGAAAGAAAAGAAAATGGAACTCATGTGTTGACATAAGAATAGTTTAATAACTGAAACAAAGTAGAAGATTATAATAATAACAACAACTACAATAATAATAGCAGCAACAACAATAATAATCACAATAATTGTAATGCTAGTACTACTAATAATAATTGTAATAAAAAGGAGAGGGAGAGAGGGAGATAAAACCCAAGAAAGACTAGTGATGCAGAACAAATTTCTTGCCACCCACTGACAGATGCCAAATCTTGTCCTTGAACCCTTATTGTCTTCTTTGAGGTAATTCCCAGTATTTGTGTGCTGGCCATGTCAGTCTGTGTATGGAACATCCCTTTGGCCAGGTTGGGTCAGCTCTCCTGGCCATGCTCCCCCAGCCTCTGGGGCACCTGAGCAATGCAGAGCATAGACACTGAAATGTCCTGGATTTAGGGTGAGCACTACTGAGCAACATCCCAAATATCTCTGTGCCACCAGCATGATTCTCACACTGAATGCAAAGCACAGCATGGTACCAGCTAGTAAGAAAAATATCATTCTGTCCCATCTGAAACCAGTACAATAACTCATGGAATACAATTTTTCTTGTCTGAGGATTGAGTGATATTCTAAAGTTTTTTCAGAATTTTGTGGAAAATACATACAAGGACTTGAATACAGAATTTTCTTTAAAAAGGCATAAAACTTCCACTAAAATATATCTGTATTTTTATGAATAATACTTCCTTGGTAAAGCCATGCCAACAGGGACAGAGGGGACAAACAGGAGTGTACTGGATCTGAGTGACTGACCTGTTTAATAAGACTAAAGACTCTCTTGTGTGTGTGAATTGATCCATTTTGGTGACCAGTAAGTCTTGTAGCAAGTTAAATATTATGTTCTTCTTTTTCATCTGTTGGCTGCAAAATCTGGAGATGACTGTTCCATGGGTTTGTGTGAAGACAGAACACCCCCCACAAGACAGGGTCAGCTTTTCATGTGGTACAAGCACAGGGCAATGCAGGACTGGGGCAGAGCTGCATGAGTACCCAGGCTGGCTCATCACTCTCATCTTGTTTGCATAGGGTTTGGTTGTCAAAAGAGTCTGTCAAAGGAGCAGAGGAGCTACAGTGGTTGCTCCCTACCCTCTTCCTTCCCCAAACCAGGAAGAAAAGCCCTGGCAGTCACCAGTTCCAGTGACATCTGTGCTATTGCAGAAGAAGCACTGGGGATGATGGCTTCAGTCCTGTTGTTAGCACAACTGTTTCTATGACACCTGATGTAGAAAAGCTGAAGTAACCAAAGCTGAAAAACACAAAAGAACATTAAACTGTGTCCTAAATTAATACTAGTCACAAGGCAGTTTTACAACTAATGAAGTGTTAGACACCTAGAAGCCTACTAGATTAAAATGGAATAGACTGTGTAGTAGAGAACAAGATGATAGCATTGTACAGTCATAGAATTTCAAACTGGAAAAGATCCACAAGGATCACAGGGTACATCTCCCTTTTGATCATATGACTATTGAAAATAAACCGCAGGATCAAGAGGATCCTTCATATATTCCTTGAACTCTGAGAGGCTTGGTGCTGTAGGATGCCTGTTCCAGGGACTGACTATCTTCTCAGTAACGAACCTTTTCCTAATGTCAAATCTGAACTTCCCTAGTGCAGCGTCACTCCACTACCTTGTGCCCTGGCACTGGTCACCAGGGAGAGATCAGCGCCTCTCCTTCTCTGCCCCCCAGGAGGAAAGTGTACCTTACTGCCAGGTCCCCCCTCAGTCTTCTCTTCTCCAGGCTGAGCACGCCAACTGACCTCAGACACTCAGTCTTGCCCTTGAGACTTTCCACCTTCTTGATCCCTCTCTTCTGGACACACTAATGTTTGATACCCTTCCTGTATTGAGACACCCAAAACTGCAGACAATACTTGAGATCCACACCAGTGTAGTGTAGACTGGGACCATGTTCAGACATCCTGGGTTTCATTGTATGCATTAAACTGCATGGTATTTTTTCTGCATCCTAAGCCAGGATTAGCCACATCTAGATGATGATGTTGCTTAGCAGGACAGGTTTTTTACCTTTTTTAAATCTGGTGTAAAATAAGTAATAGGAATAGCAAGGAAACTATATGGATTGTGCATGTTCTCTGTCTTGGATTTCAGTGCTTGGTGGCTTGGGCTAGAGTTTATATTTGTATATCCAGATTTAACACAAAGGGATGACTCTTTCTCTCAACTTCCTGCTAAATAGTGTTTGAGGCTAAAAAACATATAAAGCAGGATCAGAGTGTTTTCTCGTAGGTCATCAGAGAATGATACAAGAGTAATAAATGCCCACATGACATTCTTCAGTTGGTTTTCATATGAGTCCTGTATAAACTTCAAGATATGCAAAATCTACAAATTACTTGCATTTTAGAAAAGAGCATGTACATCAGCAAGGCCAATTTTACTGCTACAGATAGAAAAAATTCAAGAACATTTAGTACAGACTGTTACAGCATTGCTGTTTCTGATAACAGAGAGAGACATGGATGTTCTCAGTGCCAGGAGTACAAACACAAAAATAAAACTTGAACTTACATACATTTTTATGTGGAGACATGTAAGGAAATATTAATGGATCCTTTTGCTAATTCAGTCATAAAATCAAAATATGCAATATCTGATAAAACAGGGATTAATCCTTGAAAACAGCTAAAATCCATATAAACAACAGCTCTTCTGTTTCGGCTGTCCTTTCCAAACAGCTGTCTCTCCCTCTTGAAGACATGGCTCCCCAAACCTTTCTCCTCCTGTTGTTGGGACAGACTGCCATTTAATTTAATTCAGCCACAAAAGTACAGCGAAAATGAAGTGAAATACTGCATCCACTGAAGACAGTACCAAACTCCTCCTTTTGGGAAAAAGGATTCCCCTGGGGTACCTGAATGTATGTACATCCCTGAAAAGAACTCTGTTACATTCTTAAGAAAAGATCTTTTGAAATCAAAGAGATGGAGCAGGAAATTACGTGTTGAGTGTGGCATTGTTTGGAGCTGCCTTTACGCACAGAAATGACACTTTTGGTAGTGAAACACTGTTGAGGGGTGTAGCCAGGGTAGATGACATCCTTTCTATGTTAGTGTATTATATCCATTGTTAGAAAACAAATTGTACGCTGTTTTCCCATTTTAACAGTTGTGCTTTAATGAAGAGAAAAGAACTTACAGTACACGAATGGAAAAACATTCTGCTTGTAGCTAAGGGGGAAATACTAAGAGAGCAGATAATTGTTTTAGAATTGTGCTCCTTCAGAAAGGAGGAGTCAATAATCACTGAAGTGGAAAGGGAGGACCAATCGAAAGGAAAAAGAAAAAGTTTGAAAGGGAGATGTTGGAGAGACCTGACTGTGATTTAGTGAGGATTTAGTCTGTGGTTACATAGTCTTTTCCGTCTTTTGAACATAATGTGCTTTCATTAGTTGTTTTGTTTTGACTTTCAGAGATAGTGTTTGCTTTATTGTTACCATGGTGCAATGAACTCCTTTGTTTTTGGAAAAGAAAAAGTAGTTAATTATTTAGGGTTTCTTAACATTAATTATACTTATCATTGTTTTTCCCCATATAAAGAAACTGACTACTCCCACTCCATAATCCAAGGGGTGTACAAAGGATGAGCATTATTTGTTGAAACTATATGTGAGAAATATATGACCTCCATGTGCTGGGGGCACAAGAAGTAGGGTATCAACCCCAGAAGAGTCCTCTGTCTTCTGTCACATTTTGTCCAGATTGCCAGCAGAGAGCCAAGGATGAGCCATAGCATCCATGTCTCCTGCTTCTCAACAATGAGCTGTTCTGCAGCTCATGTTGTAAAGAAGTACAAATGAGCAGAATAAGTGCAGGACTTGTGCAGAGCACGGTCTGAATATTTAACATGAGGCATGTTAAAGAGACAACTTCTTTATTTATTTTTAATGTGTTTATTTCAGAAATAGAAGTCAGATGGTAGCCAGTCAAACCACAAAGGATTTCCCAGAATGATCGTGACTGTGGGTTGGGATTTTTTTTTTTTCAATTTTATTTAGCAATGGCATTTTAATGTCTAGAAAACGTGGGTGACCCAGGAATTAATATTATTTTGTTTTTTAGGTCATCAGAGGAGAAGGAGCTGTATTTGTCAGGTTGATTTATAAAAAAAAAAAAGGTCATTGTTTATTGCTGCTTCTGGAGCTGGGAATATTAGAGCAAGTTCCATGCAGATGGACTCACCAAGTGACAGGGTCATTTGGGCAGGTGATAAATTGTCCAGAATAATTTCAAAATTGTACTTCAGGGAATACTGCTTGGTAAAAAATTGAGTAAGTGCTAGTCCGCATCCAGCAGTCTTTCATAAAGCTCCCTGCAGCCTTATTGCTTATAGAGCGTCTCTACAGGATGAGAACTGTGTAGACAAATAGTTTTTGTAGCTCTGTAAAGCCATGACTTCTCCTGCTCTGTTTCCTTCCTAGAGTGATGCCACACATATGCGTACCCCATAGGCACACAGTGGGTATGCAGCTGGAAAAATATTTGGAGATAAAAAATTATCTGTCTTGTGGGATGGGGTTGTTTGAAAACTCCTCATATTTTTTTTCCACCACCTCATTAGAAATAAGAGGCGCTGATAAATAAGAAGGTCTGCCACCATTCCCACAAAGTACTTCAAGACACCCTGACTCTCTGTATGAAGGGTTCAGCTTACATGCTTGATCATGGCACGTGGGCAAACCTAGTCAACTGGAAGTGTTGTAATCAACATTAGACCATGTCAGGAGAGGGCAGCCCCGCTGGCAGCAGGCCGGTGCTCCTCCTGGCACTCACCACTTCTGTTGCTCTGCGATGTGCTTCAGTGCTGCTTTTTTCATCCTTGTCAACCACATGTGAGGTGCTGTCACCTAGTGCTCCTGATGGCACTACCTGAACAGTGCATAATCTTAGCCCGTTTCCATGCATGATGAGTTGGTTTTTACATGTATTGGTTCCCCTCCCTCCTGCCACCTTTGTGTTCTCCAGTGTTCTCTTCCTGGGCTATTAGCTGTACCACAGCCTTTGGAAACACTTGGAGCATCTAGTGCTGGTGCTGCCAAATGCAATGATATAAATACCTCTCCATCCCACTGTCACTCTGCAATTACATAAATACTGTTCTTGTTATTCAGTCTTTGTCACAGCAGAGTCACAGAAATGTAATTGGCAGCACAGGGAGCAAACAGGTTAAATGGCTCCAGAATTTAGCCTTCATGAAACAAAGGATTCCTGTAATTTAGGATTAAGTTAGTAGAAGATGATTGGAATATCATTGAAAATTTGCAAACTCTTCCATTTGTATTGTAGGCCTTAAAATAATGCTTTTCTTTCTCTGTCCCATTTTCTGGAGTTGAGTGATTTTGGAAATAGCTCAGACTTATTACTATTTTCGTTTTCTTTTTTAATAACTGTTTTTAGCCATCAGTTTCTGAGGGAAGTTTGATAGGCGTGCAAATATGAACAACCCGTAGGATATTTTTAAGTGAATCACAGGTTTTGCAGGGTAACATAAATCACAGTAATACTGGCTCAGAGTTGGCAATATTGCTACAATGTGGTAGTTGAACTACTGACCTCTTCATGGTAGCCATCGGGTACTGTCATTCTAAAAAAAGGATGGAAGAGTTACTTATTCTGGACTTGAGAATATTTTATGAATATTTTTTGATATAATGCTCATGTTCTTTAGTGGAGTGTATAAAGGAAAAAAGGGTATGGCACAGGGACAGGGTATCGAAAAAGTAGAACATGGAATAGATGAACCGAAATTGTACTGCAGGGATGCTCTGGAAAACAAGAATAAGAGAAAGCACAGAAATTAGGGAGAAATTCTCATCTACTTACTGAAAATAAATAATTTCCCTCCAGATGTTTAGGAACAGAGGAGTCTGCCTTTAAAAATACAAAGTGAGCTAAAATCTCAACACATATTTGGAATTGCTTATAATTGGCAAAAGGATAGTAAGGATACTCTTTTCTTTGAAATAGTTTTGTTCTATTTTTTTAGAAATCTTTCTGTTATTTTAAGTATAAGCAGTGTAGAGAAACCAGAGAAGGAAAACATCAGCATGCTTAGAGCTGTAAAATAGAAGGACTAAACAGAAACAGACTGGTGGAGAAGGAAAAAAGTTGATTGCAGCCTGTATTGTAGAGAAGTGCATTCAACCAGCAACAAGAAAGTTCTTGGAACAGCAATGTAAATGTAATCAAAGATTCCAAGGAAATATCCCAAGGAAATGTTCCAGAGTTTTCCTTCTGTTCGACTAAGAATTAAAAAACTTGGGACACATGGGATAATTCAAAGAAGAAGAGCATGTTTGCTTCAAGTTCTTAGTCTGCAGTTTTGCTTCACCATATCTTTTCCACTGGCTGCCAGACTGCCACGTGTGAGTTGCGGTGTTTCTCATGAGCCAGTTTGATTCCAGCTGCCCTTTGGAGACAGAGAGAAAGCAGAAGCAGGCCACTGCAAAAAGGCTGTGCAACGCTTAGCATGCTAATCCCCCTAAGAAACCAAAAAGTGAAATGCATTTGGTTCAAAAGAGGTGTGAAATGAGAGGTGCTTTTGCTTTGTGCTGTGCTCAGTGTGGCAGTATTTCAGCGCAGCATTGAACCGTGGCCTGTGATGTCAAGGAAGAGCTAACATGAGCACCAGCCTGCACTGACCATCCTGATGTGAGGGTGCTTTAATTGCTGGTGTGCTTGTAACAGGTTGGAACTGGAGGTGGGGGTCAGAGAGTTAAAGGCTACATGAATTGCTCTTGAAGGCAGATGAAATTCTGTCACTTTTATAAATAACAAGCTGTAAGAAAGCAGCCTAAATTACTAGGCCTTCAGCATTGTGGTCTGGGTAGGATATTTACCAGAAAGAGCTCACTGTTGGTTGCTAAACCTGTAAGGTTTGCAGAACACAGGATGGAGCATGTAGTGCTGTGGAGCAGCACACAGCTGGTTTTTCTGACGTCCCTGTGGATCCACTGGGAAAGGTTGCAGACAATCCCACAGACAATCTGTGGCAGTAGATGAGTGCAAGGAATGAGTGCATAGAAGGTTGTTCCTGTCACCAAGTGCAGACTGAGCTTAAATATTGGAAGGAGATTTGGCAATAACATTTAGAAATGATCAGCAGAAATGTTGATACGTGAAATCAAAATAGTTGAGAGGACAGAGGTTTTCCTGGGAGAAACAATGGTGTGTATGGTCTTCTGCAACACGAATGGCCGGCTAAAAGCCATTAATTGTGCAAAAGATGTTTATTTGTGTAGTGTTCAACAGCAGATCTCTCAAGACTGGGCAGTCACATAAAATCTGACTGGAATGATGAAATGTTGAGACCAAATCTCTGAAGAGGGACCTCAGGTGATCACCTGGGGTGACTCCAGTTTCAGCAAGAGCTCTGGCAGGGAATCAGAGCCAGCTTTTGGAAAGTGCAGTCTAGTGGATCTGTCTTCCATTATTCCCATTAGGCATTGTGTTTAATGAGGTTAACGAGTTAAAAAAAGGTTACTAAATATAAACTTTGAGAGACTGTATGATAGTAAACACTGTGAGAGGAACTTGTGCATTAGGCTTGCTGTACACTAGCAGTTTTCTTTTTAGAACAGTTTTATTTTTCAAAATACCTTAGCATAATAAAACAACCATGTTAAAAATTTTAATTATTTAATATTAATTTATTTTATCAAAAAACAATGGCCCCTCATCAGCCTTTCATTGTTAAAACTGCTAGCATTAAAATGTAAAATCTAAGTTGATTCTGTATTGAATGCAGAAAGATTTTAGCCATCAGACACAAGTGTCAATTTAAAATAGATAGA
>VXBC01011600.1:0-19226 GCA_013399945.1 Ploceus nigricollis
GCAGCCTTCACAGGGCATCACCATCACCTGTGAGCCACACCTTGCCTCTCCCCAGGCTCACCTTTCAGGGGTCAGGTAATCTTCTTCTCCAGCAGCTGCACACAAAGACACAGAGGATTAGTGTTGGAAGGCAAGCCCACACCCCCCCAGAGCACATGGGAGGTGTGACAGGGACAGCCCTTCCTCGATGCACACAAAGGCAGGTGTGACACAGGACTGTCAGCACAAACTGGGGACGTGGCTCTGTTAATTTGTCATTATTATTTCACATCTCCTGGCAACAACCTCAGGCCTTCTAGAGACAGATAATATTGGGAGGGCATGGAGATGATGGCATAGAAATGTTAACTAGTTCCCCCCATCAGATTAGTATATTTAGAAAAGGCAAGTAGGCTAGAAAAGAGTTTCAGTGAAAAACTCTCTCTCCCTCTCGTTCTTATCAAAGCCAGGGCACACCAATAAGAACTGGCACTGCAAAGCCAAAGAGACTTTAGCAGAGCCCTTCTTACAAAAGCAGCTCCCTTTGAATTCATCAAAAGTTGTGCCTAAAGATCTGGCTGTAATTAAGGCTGTATCTATAAAGAAACACCACTTAGCAGCTTAATAAGTGGTCCAGAATATTCTATTATGCAACATCAATAGGGTTTTATTATGGGAAACTGAACTTTTGCATTTCTTGATGTGGAACACTTAACGACATTGCCCTCTGTTGTATTTAAAACAGAAGTGGGGGGGGATTAGCAGACTATTTTCTAACAATTTTATTGTGCCTTCCCACAGTTGTGTGCTCCAGAGTCAAGGCATTTCCCATTGAAGAGGAGTGATAAAGATCAGCTCAGCTCACAGGCAGCTGCTGCTGCTTTACAGCCAGCTGTAAACTGCTCTCAGCACGCTGCAGTTCTGAGCATGGGATGGCGTCCAGCCTGGAAAACCAGATCCCTTTTCCAGATTAAGAGCAAAAATCGGCCCCACTGAAACTGCTGAGTTCTTATTAATGTTTGAGGAAGAAGTTATAAACAAGTAACAATGTCTGATTTCAGTGTGCTGGAAATCGCGGCCTTACAGCTGTCAATAAACTGCTCATTTTAATTCCTTTTCTATAGAACAGATCTGGGGAAAAAAGGCTAAATATCTCTTACTTGTTTCATTTCCTCTGTGGACCAAAGGCATGGTGCTTTGGAAAGCACTGAGATCAACCTTTGGGGGTCTTGGAGGCTTCCCAGGGGCAGGACCCAGGGATTCAGCTGAAGGGAGAGGTTTAATCCTTGGCCACTTGCTCCCAGGGCTGTAAAACCATTTTCCTGCTCCAGGCTGGCAGAAGGGAGGTTCCAATTCTGCTCCAGAGAAGCACAAGGACAGGCAGCAATTAGCCCTGATTTAAGCAAAAATCCAGGTAGGATCATTAGTGTTGTACTGACATTTCTAACCAGCTCTGCCTCCTCCCAGTTTCAGTGTCCCCATCACACAGCGGGTCTCTCACCAGGCTACCAGAATGGCAGAACAAATGGAAATGCCCATTTTTACAGATTTTTACCACGTGAACCATGTTGGGGTCTCAGCTCTCGACAGCTCCCTTCCTCTGGATTATAAAATACCAGCCCAATTTTCTGTGCTGGTAACAGTTTAATGCACCAGGATTTAGGGCCGTGGCTGTTTGCAGGCTCAGTCCAGGTGAGGTGGCTTTCCAGGGTAAGCAAAGACTTAAGGTTTTCAGTGCCCCATCACCCAGTCACGTCAGCAAGGGGAGCTTCACAGCCTCTGAGTTTCCCAGCAGCAGTTTCTCTAAGAAATATCTTCTCAGATCTTAAATATGACCTTTTGCAAAGCTGGGAGGATGCAGAGGGTGAGAAGATTCAAGTTTAAGCTCTTTTAATTAGAATTAAACTGTCTTTGCAGACCAGCCTTTCACATCTGTGTGAAGTCACATTTACCTTGGGATTGCAAACGGCCAAAGCACACCAACACTAAGATAGTTTCCTGTCCTCGGTTTTCATCCTACTCTCAAAATGTGGGCAATTTCTTAGAGTGGATTTTTAAAATAATTTCTTGGATATGGGGAATCCTCCTCTTGCCCAAGCAGAGCAGCAGTTTGAGACCCATTTCCTACCTCCAGGGCCTCCAGAGCAAGAACAGAGCATTCCAATGGGCCAGCTTGGCCTCTTGTTTGAGGGTCCCAACCCTCAGGAGCTTTTCTCTCCTGCTGCTGTATCCTGCACTTCCAGATCACCTATACACTCATATATTTCTATATTCAGTGTTAAGAATACACCTTTCCATACCTTTCTGGTGCTGAGGTGGCTCTCTTGGTGCACGATAACCCGACTGGCAGAACGCAGATGCCACCACACCCTCAGCACCTGCTCCATCAGAGCTCCTGTGTCCTCTGGGAGCCTGAGGAAGAGCTATCCCTCTGCCATGCAGAGCATCCTTCCTCTGGGCACGCCAGTCCAGCACAGGGGAGCTTCCAGAGGGTGGCATCCTGGCACTGCCTGATGCAGCAGGAGCTGAGTTGGCCACCCGCTGGGCTGGGACTCTTGGACTTGTTTTCTCCTTGCGGGATAAAGTCTCTTCCCAGATCTGTAGGACATGTTGGAAGGAATCCATGAGCTGAGGGTCCTCTGGAGTTGTTTGGCTGGATCCTTGCTGGTCAGTGCCACAGGACAGCAGAGGCTTTTCTGAGCTGCTCTTGGGAGAACTCAGCCCTTTCTCCGAGGTGCTGCCCGTGTGCTCTTTGTTGTGCTGCTGCTCCCTGTGACCCCGAGGCCGTGCCAAGGGGCTGTGCTGGGTGAGCACAGGGGGTTGGGAGGTGGGGTGGGCAGCTTTGGACACTTTCAGCTCTCTCTTAGTCAGGGGCAGAGGGCTGGAGGTGGTGTTCCCTGCAGAGCCAGGCTTGGGGGCGATCTCCGTGGGAGGTTTCTGCCCCAGCTTGTTGGCCAAGTTGGAGTCATTCTGAAATTTTGCTCGGAGGGCTTTGAAATCAGTCACACCTTCCTGGGTGAGGGGAGAGAGGAGAGCACAGAACAGCTGCTTAGAGAGGGGGCAACAGGCAATTTGAACAATCATACTGTTTTCAGAGAGAAACAGGCTGCACACTCAGCCTTGGTCACCAAGGATATGCCAATCCTGGTGAAAATTTAAAAGCAGCAGAGGAGAATTTGCTCATTCAAAGGATCCTCCAAAGGCTCACAAATCACTTCTGGTGAAGACATAAGAGCTGAAAACAGTGGGAAAATGCAGGAGCACAGCATGGAAACCAAGCAGGAGCAGTGTGGCATGGGGAAATGCCTCCTTCTCCCCAGTGTCACTCCGTGATGGAGAATTTCCCTCGGGAGGATCTGGCAAACACTGAGTTGAATGTTAAAGCTTTCCTGGCAGAGGTGCTGCAATGCTGTTTATACACCTGCTGGGTATGAAAGCTGCACTTTATTTTCAGTACACAAGCACCAAACAGGGGAGAGGCCAATGCTGCTCCAGAGACGCCCAATCCATCCCCTCCCTCCTTGAGAAAACTCCACCATGAGCAGAGAAGCACTAAATATCATCCTTGGTGCTGCACTCCTAATGACCTCTGGGACAAAATCTCTTCCTCCAGGGTGCTGGTTCACCTCAGGGTCCCCAGGGCTCTTTGGATGCCTCTCCCCTTGCCTTTAATGCCACTCCAGGAAGCAGAGCACACATAACCTAAACATGTGGCACACAGAGAGCATCTCCCAGTGCAGATGATGGATACTGGCCATGACACTCAGTTCCTCTCGCACACAGCTACCACACCCCAGGTTCTTGAAGAAAAGGAGCAAATCACTGACAGTGCAGTTTAAAAGGGCACTTAAAGAACATTTTGTTTCAGTCCCTCACTCCCCTGCATCCCACGCTGGAGAAAAGGGACCACAATTTTTGCCTGCAGTGCCGTGGCTTAAATTCAGCCCTGAACTGAACTAGGGAGAAAATATGAAGAAAAATTTATGAGCTACTTAAGTCCTTGAACTGCTCTATAACTTTTTATATGCCATGATTACATTAGGTGCTCTGCTCTGGCAGCTTAGTTCAGCGCAAGGCTTCACGAGAACCTGTCTAATGAGGAAATTGGAAAAAATTATCTAGGACAGAACTTCGTTATTCTGAAAAAAGCTCCAGCCTTAAGTGTTAAGACAGAACAGATGAATAGCATACTGAGGTTTTATTGCATTTAATTGCACGATTTATTAAACACTGACAATTTCTCTTGAATAACCCCTTTCACTGACTTTATTACTTTCACAGGGTAGTACATGATGTAAAGAGCCAGCCCTTGGGGGAGAGGTTTGAATTGCTCCAATTATATTTCATATTAGTGGTCAGCAGCCTGATGCTGTGTGAGCTGCCCAGACAGGCTAATCTAGCGGCGAGCCATGGGAATGGGAGCTTCCAGAGGCACACGGAGGATGAATCAGGTTTGGGGGGGAAAAAATTTTTAAAAATCCCACATGCACCCGATCCCTCCAGCCATGCCAGACAGGAAATAAAGCAGTGAGGTGCCCTAATGCAATTGCAGGGAGCTGTTGCACGTGCTGCAGCAGTGGTTGAAGAGTTCAGAGCTGTTTACCTCCCCGTGCTGATTTTCTTTACTGGAGCAAACAATTCCTCATCAGTGCCCTCAGAGACAAAGAAAAGAGAGAGGAAAAAGTACCTGCTTGTCTCAGTGTGCCCCAGGCAAGGCAGACATGGAGGTTTTTGGTCAGCCCTCTCCCTGGCGCTGGCTGTGACAGAAATGGGCTGTGACAGTCAGGAGCTTGGCACTAAGTTTAATTAAAGTGGGATGGATATGAGCTTTCCTTTTCCCTCCTCAAATTGTTATTCATCTTGCCTTGAAACAGCAGCTTCAGCTGATCTGCCTAATTAAGAGGGAGATTATCTGTGCTCAGTGCACTCTCAGTGCCCCTCATTAGGATATGGTTCCCCCAGAGTGCAGCCTGATGGGATGCTCACGGGAAGGAGGGACAAGTACAGCCCCCAGCCAAATACAGAGAACTGCTGGGGTGGATGGGGTTAAATTGCCACCTCCTGCACACCCACACCCAGCTGGGCTATCCATCCCTCCCCAAAAAAGCTCCTGCAAATGCTGTTTCCTTGCACAGAGCTGAGCTTAGCCAGACCCTCCAAGGTGCAGTGAGTTCTCCGGGGCTCTGCAGGGATAATTCTCCATCAGAGCTGGGACTGTTTCAAACCACAAACCCATCCAAGCAGCTCTCCTGTTTGATCCACGCACCTTCAGCTGGCCCAGGGAGGTGCTCAGCCTAAACACAGTGTCACAGGCAGGACACACGTGGAGTGCCAGTGTCCCAGGAGCCCAGGGAGGGCTCAGGTCCCCTGAAAATCAGACCAGCTGACAAGCACGGAGAATACACTCATAAATTTCAAGGCCTGCCAAAAGCTCACAATGTGTATTACAGCTACATCTGGCCAAATAATTGACTGTGAATAATACTACACTTGGCAAAAGCCCACGCAAGATGAGAGGGGAAGAGAGGAAAAAAAGGAAACAAACTTCCACTGGCCGGAAAGCTGTGAGCATTAAGGAGTCAGGGGACAGAAGCATTACAGAGTCAGGGGGCAGGGAAACTTTCCATATTTTCTCCTTCTCCCTAAAAATAAAGTGCTCTTCTAACATCAAGATCAGTCTAGGAAGCAGAACAAAGCTCAGCTTAAGCCTATGATAAGGGTGCCTTTTAGAAGGAGCACCAGCAGGAGGTTTGTGCTGATACTCTGGCCTAAACAAAAGGAATCTGAATTACAGAATCCCAGAATGGTTTGGATTGCAATGGACTTTAAAGAACAACTTGTTCCAACCCCTTGCCATGAGCACACTCAACACTGACCAGGTTGTTCCAGGCCCCATCCAATCTGGCCTTGGACACTTACAGGGATGGGGCAGCCCCAGCTTCTCCGGGCAACCTGTGCCACGGCCTCCTTATCCTCACAGGGAAGAATTTCTTCCTAATATCTGATCTAACCCTGCCCTCTTTCAGTTTGAAGCCATCTCCCTTATCCTGTCATTCCAGGGCTTTGTCAGAAGTCTCTTTCCAGCTCTCCTGTAGCCCCTTCAGGTACTGAAATGCTGCAATAAGGTCTCCCCAAAGCCTTCTCTTCTCAATTAATTAACTAAATCGAACTAATTCTCATTAGTTTCCTGAAGTTGCTTTTTCTAAAATGAATCAATACAGGAAAATAAACCCCCTTCAAGACGTGGCAGGCCGGACAGCCAAGAGGAAGCACTGCTTGTTCCCCTCCTGGAATTTTTCTGGTTTACTCCATCCTTTATCTTGATTCCCAAGGGAGCTGTGGTGGGTAAATGTTTAATCTGTGCTGCCCTCTGCCCTGGCGTGGGACTGCTGGAGCCGAGCCCAGGCACCCCGGGCAGGCTGAGGAGAGCACACTGCAGATATCATCGACTCATTAACCCGCCGGCTTCTCCCAAAATAAAGCAATAAAACCCAACTCGGCTTTTTGTTATATTAAGAGGTACAACTGCAGCTCGTGTCAGAGTGAGAGGGGAAGAAAGCAGGCGCTGGGAGCCCCTGTTTGGGGCAGCAAAGCAGTATTTGTGTGGTCTGCACACAGAGCAGGAGCGGCGATGAGAGTGCACCTCACTCCCAGGGTAAATTGCTCCCAGCACTCCATGGAGAGAACAGCCCCAAGCTATGGATCAGCAGCAGAAAAGCAAGCAGAAATCCTTCCCCCGGGCCAGCTGCAGAAGAGACAGAGCCCCAGCAGTTACCAGGTCCATCCCTCGCTGCTCCACGCCAGCTCCAGCGGCTCAGCCCAGCATGTTCCGTGTGCCCTGCCTGCCACGGCTGCTCTGCTCCAGCGCGGCCGGGCCGGGCCAGGCCAGGCGAGGCGGAGCCAGGCCTAAACACACCTGGGCTGAGCCTGGCTCTGCCCCCCGGGCGGGGAGAGCCTCACCTGGGCAGGGCTGAGCCTGCCCACACTCCCCGAGCTGAGCCACAAGCGTCAGCAGCGCGGCAGGCTAGGGATGGGAAAGGGAGAGGTCAGGTTTGGTGTGCTTTTTGAGGGAAAGAATGGCTCTTGCCCTCGGCATGGGTGCCCTCACAGCACCGTCTGTGTCCATGTGATGTCCATCTCTGTGGAAGTTTGTAGGATCTTTGAGTGGTTTGGTAAGAAGGGACTGTAAAGATTGTCCAGTTCCAACTCCCCCAGCATGTTCTCTCTCCCTTCCCACACCTGGGGCAAGCAAAACTGAGCAGAGATGAGGAGCTCCAAGATGTCCAGCAGTAATTCTCACCCCAAATTTTAGGTGTCCCCATAGGTGACAGCCACCCTTCTGCACCAACCCAGCCTGCACCATGCTCTTCCCCACAGAGACCTCGGAGTGATTAAACCAGACATTTCCCCAGAGGAACCAAGTGTTTCCTTCATCTCTGGACAGCAGAGCCCAGCAAAACCAGTCATCCTTGCTGCAGCTCACACACACTCCCTGGTGAAGCAGCTCCTCTCCATGGAGAGATCTTCCTCAGGGTCCTAAGGACAGCCCAGTTAAATCAGGGCAAACAAGACTGCTCCTATCACTGGGTATTTCTGCCCTGGAGAACAGGCTGAAAGGATCTGTCCAAACACTGAGGCCGTGTTTTTACAGAGCGTGTCTCCCAGGAAAAGCAAGGCTGGTTAGCTCGGCAAGAAGAGAGCTGAGAGCCCCAGGACTTCCTTTTTCCCTCTGTAACTGGTCAAATATTATTTCATCTCTCTCTTCAGGAGTGCTTGGTGTTTTCCTTGGAGCAGGGACAGCTGCTGCACGGAGCCTGGGTGCTGGTGGCATTCAGAGGTGGCTGTTGATGGGGTTTGGGAGGGCAGGAAGCCACAGCCAGCCTGAGCAGTACTCATGAGTTGACCAAGACTCAGCCCCTCTCCTACAGATCATTCTCAATAAGATGCCAGGAAAAGAAACCCTAAAGAGACCTTAAAAATCATCCAATTCCAACCCCCTGCCATGGGCAGGGATACCTTCCACTAGACCAGCTTGTTCCAAGCCCTGTCCAACCTGGCCTTGGACACTTCCAGGGATGGGACAAGCACAGCTTCTGTGGGCAGCCTGTGCCAGGGCCCCACCACTTGACAGGGAAGATTTTTTTTTCCCTAATATCTGCCCTAGTAAACCTGCCCTCTTTCAGTTTGAAGCCATTCCCCTCTGTCCTAGCCCCCTCTGCACATGGGCATTGAGCAAATCCTTGCCCTGAGCACCCCTAATGCCTTCAGGAACTGCCCCTGCTTTCCAGAGCCAAATGTGAGGGGAGCTGAAAAAGAACAGGAAGAGCCACTGAGGAAAAGAAAAAGGCTTGTTTGTCAGGGACATGACTCGAAGCATGAGTCTGGTTCCTCACCACATGAAAACCCTGCTGCTGCGTGGAGGTCTTAGAGAAGAAAGGGGGATCCTGCTGAGCTGGAAGCTGGCAGGGAAGTCTCCCAAGCCAGTGCTGGAGTCACAGCATGATGGGAATCAATGCCAGCTTTGTGTACAGGTAGCTGGGGAGGATTTATGACCCGCCCAGTGGTGTGAACACAGACCATGAATTAAAGCACTGTTGGAGAATCAGGAGGTTCTGACTTCAGAGCTGCAGTCCTGAGGAAAAGGACAGGGTAGATTCCTCTATGTGCACTCTGAAATTTAAAGCAAAATGCCAAAAGTTTCTTTAAAACATGCATTTTGTGAGTGCTAGCCCCTTGGGACCCCACTAGCCCCATCAGGGCTGCCATAAACCACAGTGGGCTACAACAACTGCACAGGGAGCAGCCATGGTGGTGTGAACATCAAACACTGCACAAGTGGAAGCCAAATCTTTTTTTGAGGTCCCAGCAAAACAGAGTGACCCCCTCCTTCAGGCAGGAGCTTGAGGTTTGCTCTG
This sequence comes from Ploceus nigricollis, assembly GCA_013399945.1. Classification (NCBI taxonomy): domain Eukaryota; kingdom Metazoa; phylum Chordata; class Aves; order Passeriformes; family Ploceidae; genus Ploceus; species Ploceus nigricollis. Next base: position 8,895 of record VXBC01011600.1, read on the forward strand.
AGGTTGCATCTCAGAGGCACCGACCCAGGATGGGAATTCCCAGGCACAGCCCCAGTGGGAATAAACCCAAACACCACTACTGAGAGCAGCAGCCCCAAACACTCCCTGCACATGCACAGCCTCCCCAGAACAAACCATTTCGGCCTGTTTAACAGGTCTAAATTTCATTTATTGGGTGTTTTTTTCCCTGCAGTGAAGCATTTAGTACATTATGTAGTTGCACAGCATCCAGCTGACTTATTTTCCCTGAATTATTCTTTTCAGCTACTTAGTGGTGGAGTTTCTATATAAGCCTGTTAAAGAGATTTGGGATTTTTTTCCAACTTTTTTACCCCTTTTGGATTTTACAGAGGTGCTACTAGAAGCCAAGAACAACAGCAGATCTTGGGAACATGCTTTATTATCCATATTTTTCTTAATATTTCAGCTTATTCTTAATATTTCTTAATATTCTTAATATTTCAGCTTTCTAGAAAGGTAAGGCAGTGTGACTGGTGAAGATGAGGCAAATTTTGGGGCAATCCACTACTTTTTGGAATATAACAAAATGTAGATATTGCCCATGACATAATTGGTGATAACATTAGCCCAGTGTCAAGATATTTTAGATTGGGGATGGTCTGACAAGTTTTTTTTCCTTTTTCACAGCTACTGGCCCCACATCAACACTGGGAAAAGGCAGTAGGGTCCATATCTCTGAAAAAAAACCACCTCAGAAATGGGGGAAATGGAAAGCAGGGCACAGCCTTGTGCTAGGGAAGGATTTGGCTCGGATTTAATGCCTTATTCTGTCCCCAGGAGGGCCAGGACACTTCCCCCAGCCTGGCTCCCTGCACATTTCATAGAATTCTAGAATGGTTTGGGTTGGAAGGGATGCTAAAGATCATCCAATTCCCACCCCCTGCCATGGGCAGGGACGAGGATGGCTGGAATCTCATCCTTTTCCTGCCAGGAGGTCATATCGTGGTTTTCCAGCAGAGGGGGAAATAGGATCGCTTGTTCCACCATGGAGCTGCTTGCTCTGTCTTTCCCTGCTGGCAGGATCGAGGGATTCAGGAAAATGCAGTATTATCGATCCTTGCATTCCAAAAGCCAACACTTGCTGTGGCTGTGTTTAGGAGCCCATGGAGGTACCCACACAGCCCCATCAAAGTTTGAAGATCAGCCCCATCAAAGCACTGTAGGACCCAAGAAAATTAATTTAAAAGCCTTGCAGAGTGTCAGGTGTTTTCTCTGCCCAAGCCACACATTGTCTCTGCAGTGTGGCCCTGACCCCACACTTAAGTGCACACCTTTTTTTAGCAATATAGCCCATGTAATCCCTTGTGTGTTCAAAGCCAAGTGTTGACTCTGGTGGAAGATCCCTCATCAGAGCAGTTCTGGGTTTACAGGCACCACAGGAGGACTGGCAGGTCCAGCACTAGGGCTGTGGTCATCTGCTGGCCCTTGGGTGGACCTTTTCTGCACCTCTCCACAGCCAGTCTCAGTGACTGAGAGATGAGCTCAGTGTTGCATGGAGAAGTTAGGCTGGTGATGAAAACCAGATGTAATGAGGAGCAGAAGTGGTGCACAGAGGAGAAGCATGGTGGTGAGAGGAGAACAGCAGAGTTTGCTGTCCCCTCCCTGACAGCAGTGATGAGCAGGGTCAGGCACAGCCTGCAGCAGCCTTTTCCTGCTGTCATGCAGCCTTCCAAACTGCAGGAACATCTCACAGCATCTGCTCTGCAGGGTGAACTACACCAGACATCTTGTCCTTCTTCATGCTCCTACTCAGGTCTGCTACTTGCTGTGCAATGTAAAGCCATCTCTGAATCTAAATCCTTCTCTTGATGGCATCTGTGCTGGGATTCTGATTTTTGAAGTTCAGAGATGAAGACCTCGGTAGCCAGCTTGGCTTCCTTGGCAAAACAGAAGTTCTTTTACCAAGCTGCTGTGCAGAGAAGGAGAGGATGAGCTGAGAGAAGCCCATGTGTGCTGCAAAAGCACGTGTGAAACAGCAAACTTTCCAAGGGCAGAGCTCCAACTGCAAGGCACAGCTTCTTGATCTTGCCATAGCTCTAAATACCCTCTGCACATTGCAACAATCTCTGTATTGTTCAAAAAAATCCCCACCACCCCTGAACAAAAGGCTGTCTGCTCTGCCCTTTTCCCTGGTGAACCACGAGAGAGCAAACAGCACGTGGCAGGTGTCAGTCACATCAAATTTTGTGGGCAGGATGGCACGAATAGAATAAAAAAAGAACAGGCCTCTCTCTGCCTTTAGAAGTTCACAGTCTTCAAATAGGAACAGAATTCAGATTTAAAGCATTGCGTGAATAATGTACTACAAAAAATATAAATAGAATATTGGCATAAAAAAGGATAAATTTTTAAACACAACTGTATCCCCTGCAGCAAAAGCTATATGAATATACTAAAAATAAAAATCCAGACATGAAGAAGGAACAAATGCAAATTGCTGGATGACAATAACATTAGGTTATATCCATTACAACTTCACCCTGGGGCTAGGCTTGTGCAGCCAGCCACATTACCCACGGGCTGCTCAGGTGATACCTCAAAGATCAATGCACTCTTCAGGCAGAAATTAACTCCCTTTGTTGGGCCAAACACATTTGAAGGGGAGACTTCTTTGAAGTGGAACAAAATCCTGTGTTGCTATCACGGAGTTTGTTTACACTGAGTTAATCTGCCCTGATTTTAGATACGATTTTAGAGCTGTGAGTGAGGAATTGTGTGTCTTTTAATTAAAGGGTTCTTCTGTCAGGGAAAGAGCTCTGTGGTGGGAATAGCCACAAAGTGAGGACGTGAGCTCACTGCCTACCCCAGCCCTTTTTCCATGCTCCTGAAGACTCCATGGCTCATCCTCCTGAAGGTGACTCCATCACCATGGACAGCATGGCCAGCACTGCAAGCCAGAGGTCCAGAGACTTAATTCAGGATTGGAGTGAAGGATCCAACACAAACATTTCAGACATGTTCAATTCAAAATGTTCTAAATGGAACCATAGCTTTTATATATACATATATATATATATCTATCTCACTTTTGGAACATAACACCTCTGAGAAAGGTTCTTTAATTTCACCTCTAACGTGGAATGCCTTGCTGGCTGCTTAAATCTCTCCTGCATGCCTCTCCCCCAGACGACCTCACCTATCAGTGAGAAATTGGTGTTGTGCCTGATTGCACAAACCAGCCCAGCCTTTTACCTGGGAGATGTGCCACAAATAACTTCCATTATATATAGGGGGTGTTTCTGATGCTGCTATCAGAAAAAAAAAGAAGATATAATGCTTCGACAGCCTTGCTTAGATGCTGAGGAGGCACTTGGCTGTGCAAGACAGCCATTTGTATCACAGGACAGCCCAGGTTTGGATGGAAACCAGTGGGGTGCATCCCCACAAGACCTCTATAGGCATGGCCAGAACCTTTTTATGTCCTTCTGTCTTACCAGCCACCTGCAGAGAGGCTGTGATGTGTAATGGGGAGGTGACGAGGGGGATCGCCTCAGGCCGGTTACATTTCCCTACTTCTTCTCCCAGGAGAAAGCAATTTAGGTTTAATAGTATATTAAAAAAATATTAAACCCCTTATTGGAGTTCTTCTTGCACAGGCAAAGAGAGGAGAAGGACTTTCTGAGCCCATCTGCAGTGCATTAGTAGGTAAAGGATTGCATTAACGTGTTCCCCAAGGTCACAGAAGGGCACTGCTCATTTCATTTCAATACAGAGTTTTCCCCTGTGCTACATTTCTTAGTGTTTAGCAAAGACAAGCCCCAGGGTCACTCTGAACTTTAATTACGTGAAAATAACTTGCTAAGAGGTCCTTTCATTTTGATAATTTACAATACCAGCTATTGAAATGAGCTTTGCAATTGATTTGGGAAATACACAAAATGACACTGCCAGCCCAGCCTTTTGTGGACACAGGACAAGTCACTGTCTGTTTAACAGCTATAATAGCCCAAGACCAGACTGTCCTACAATAATTACACTTTCTCTTGAATTTATTGAGGTTCAAACTTCCAGTTGTCTGCTGGGAACACTTCATTTATACACAAAGCATCTCAGGCTGCTTATGCAGAAGAAAAAGCAGGGAGAAACAGGCACTTGTTTGAACACACAAGGCCTCACAGCTCTCTTACTCTTTTTTTAACTGATACCTAATAAAGATACAGATTCCTCATGCATTTTTGTGCCTGCCCAGGGCCCTTAGGGGCATTTTGGAGGCTGTGAAAGCTTGAAGAAGCAGCTGTGAGGCAACTTGGGCTGCGACCAAATGCCTTTGTCCCATGGCCATTTTTATTTTCTTCTAACACGACAGAACTAAATATTGTCATCTTGTGACTATTATCTTAAAAATAAATAACCTGTGGTGCTCTTGCTTTCTGTGGTATTGCTTTCCTGCACTTGTGCACATCCACTAAGATTCCACCCAGCTAAAAGCATTAGAGCCACCACGAGCAGATGGGTTTGCACAAGGTACGGCCCCAACAATTTCAGATGTAGGGGACGTCTTCATCCCCCCAAAGCACTTTAGAAAACAAGGAATTTGATTTTCACGTTGCAGTGGCTGTGTAGGGCCATCCAAAAGCCAGGTGATAACTCACATCAGCTTTAGAGGTGGGAAACTGCCTCGTGGGGCTGGCGAGGGGAGGAAGCTGAACTGACATTTCCTTCATGTATCTGGAAGGTACACGTTCCCCATAACACAATTTTGTGCTAATCTTCAATTTGCTGTACGGGGAAGCTTTTCCCTGGTCAGCAACCAGACACATCAAAATTACAGTGAAGTCACTGTGGGAAATAACATGAGTTTCCTCCTCCTTCAAATTAAAAGGAGGGCACAGGCTGGGTGAGAAACACACTGCTGCAATAGGACTTGATTGACTTTAATGTGGAAACAGTTGCACAGTTTAATATATTTCCTTGCCAGAAAACTGGGAATTTGTTTCCAAAAGGGCAAAGGCCTCTGGGATGTGTCCTGATTCTTTGTGATTGGATCTGTGCTGCTGTCAATGATTTACTGCAGCATTTCAGAGCCTGGTGGGCTCCATGCTCCTTCCAGCAGTCCTGAAAACTTAAAAGCTTTGCTTTGCAGCTGATCTATAGCCAACGTTTACATATGGCAAAGCAATGTGGTGGAGCCTGGCTCAGCTCTGCCCCTTGATCCTGTCTATGTGCTCACTGGCTTTAACACCAGCCCAGGCCACGGTGTGCAGGGAGCTCCAGGCACTGCCTTCCCACAGGTAAGTCTGTTCCCTTCCCCACATCTCCATACAGGAATTACCAGCACGTCAATCAGCCCATCAGTTTTGTCCTGACTTGAGGCATGTGCACAAAGCTACTAGGAAAAAAAAAATTAAAAATTGGCAGCTGTCCAAAGACCAAGCCAGGCATCATAATTCCTTCTTAAAGGAACTGTTTGCACAAGGGTTTTGTTTTTACAGATGACTATTAAGCCTCCTTAAACTTCCTTACCGAAATTACCAGGCTGGGTTTGGGCACTTGAAATGAATTCTCTATGCAGGATGATTTATGAGTTAATATTTTTCATATTCTTTTGCATTCTAATTATTTTACACTCAACAACACAAAGCTAACAAGTGCATGTGAATAACCCAGTTTTCAGTCCAAGCCAGATCCTCAAACCTCAGTTTTTTTTCTCCCCATGAACAATATTATTAACCTATCCGAGTGTCACTTGGGCTTTGAAGGAAAGGAATAAACAAGTTACATTTTTTCTAAAGCTATAGTGTCATGATAGGGAAATGGGTGGAGATTTTTTTCTACAGCTATTAATTTCAAGCTTGTTGTAAAGGCAAATATGATTTAGGAGGATCAAAAAAAGGTATCAGTGATAATTGGAACATTGAGACAAGGAGAAGGCAGAAAGGAAAAAAACTGTGGCAGTGATACACTTAATTATGAAGGCTTATTCCGATAATCCCTTTTGAAAATGAACAAAGACAAGATTTTTGATGTTTGATGAACTTATCAAACAAGGCAGAATAATGAAGAGGTAAATGTAAAATCCAATCGAAGGTGAGCCAATTAAGTACTTTGTGAAGTGCTGAAGGATGCAGCCCACAAATCCTCCTGTCAGAGCAAAAAGGCATCAATACCTGCATGTCCTCCAGCTCTGGGTTCACCTGCAGGCTCCTGGGTTTTCACGTCCCACACAGATCTGCACCCACAGGCTCCCTTACTGAGCTACTGTGGCTCTTGTTTAGTAAATCTCTATTCCCCCGCCTCTGATGAATCCCCCATGAGCTACTACTCTGCTACTTATCAATATTTCTCTTTGGACTGCAGTCTTGTAAGTAAAACAGACTGCTCATTAGTTAATCACCAAAATAATAATAAAAATAATAATGTTCTGACTTGGAATAAACCCTCAAAATGCATTGAAGGCTGTGGCAAACGCAGAGTTGCATTTGCATGCCACAGATTGCTCCTCAAGACAAAGAAATGGCTCATACAAATGAAGATTTTAGGAGTAGAGACAGAACTAGAGATTGTAATGACTGGGCTGGGAGGCAGGAGAAGTATTTTCTGGCTGTTGTGTAGTGATATTCAGAGTATGTGCAGAGAGTCTGACCCAGGAGCCACTACAATACCATACCTTTGCCCTTTTCTCCTTTCATAATATTCCTTTAGTTATTTTCTTCTCCTCAGAATTTGTGTATTTTGCTTTAGAATTACTCAACCAACAAATTCTTAGTCAAGATCCTTTGTACCTTGTTCTCTCAGCACTGTTGGTGCAGCCAGTCCCACTCCCTTCACAAAGCCCAGAGAAACCAGAATCTGGTTTCAGATTGGCCAGGAAGAATCCTGACCATGAGCTCACACGGGTGTAAAGAAAGTGACATCAAACCAGCTCAGTAGTGATAAACATCCCTGCTCCTGGAGATTGTGATGTGCTTCTGAAAGAAAGGCAAAAAATTAGCTTTTCTCTAAAACCTGTCTCTTCATGATACTGCTTCTGTTTACTCAGGATGGTGGTCATATATATATATTTAATTACAATCTACCTATTGGAAAGGGCAGAGATGCCTTGGGAGAGGAGGAATCCCAAGACAAAATCCCCAGGTACTGCACCTGCAGGCCCTGCTCAATTCTGATGGTGAATACTTGGATGGGACATCTTGGGATGCTTCCCATTTCCTACAAACCAGCTTCCTGGTGAAAACACACACACACACACAGAGATAATTTCCCCCTTCCAGCCTTCAGTCCCTCTCAAAACACAGCTTCAAAGACCTTAGACCACTCTTTCTTCCCCTCCCTAGAAGAAGCAGCAGAGATGTTAATTCTCCAGCTCCTGTTGACTGTCAGCTGAGCCAGTGGTCGGGATGGACTGAGTGCTTCCCTTGCCAAGAGAAAAAAGTAAGGATCCACTGTAATGTATTCATTTCTCTTCAGATATGTCTGTGATGAGGATGTACACACATTAATTATATATATTATACATATTCATCATTCTGAAGCATCCAGTAAACTCATCCAAATATGATGGAAATGCTCCTCTGCTAGAGAGGCTCTTATTTACCCTGGTGTAAACTGGGGAATAAATTCATTGGAGGCAGCAGAACAGGAAAAGCAAAATCAAGGCAAATGGTGGAAGAATCAGGCCAGAATACTTGCCCAAGACTTTCTTCCTTTTCTGTCTCAGATCTAATTAAGCATCCCCTGATTCTTAATGCAAATAGTACTGTGAAAAGAAATTAGAAGCAGCCTTCATGCATCAGCTCCTGTTCTCATATTTTTATATAATTTCACATACGTCTTCATAGTTTGAGAATTTATTTTCACATACCTGACATAATTCTGCTTTCTACTGAGTTTATCTTATCCCTGCCTTTGTTTGTTCCTGTGCTTATAGACAATATATTATCAGTAAATAATATGGCTTTTCTCCCTTTCTTTTTTTTTCCCCCTTCCTAGTTTAAAGAGCAGCAATTCTCATTAATAATCCATCAGAAATGTTGCAGGATCAGTGTTGTAATTAGTGTCTGTGTCCATCTGAGCCTGGTGCATTGCAGGACAAAGCATATGCAGCTGGAAAAATGCCATATTTTTCCAAGGTATAAAATAGAGATATTTTTTAAACAGCCATTCCAGCCCCCTCTAAGTTCACATGTATGAACTCCAGGCAAATCTGAGCTCCCAACTCTCTGCTGACTCTCCTGCCTTTATCATGCACAAAGTCTTCAAGCCACACACACACGTAAAAATAGGAATACCTATTAAAATGATAGTTTTGACTGCTTTCTGGCCTGTGGGGGGATGTCTGTGGGGGACACACGTGGTTGTGTCTCTGTGCAGCACCGGTACCGGCGGCTGGTGCAGCCAGCAAAGTTTGGAGGGCAACGCTGCGCGGGGCACCTCTGGGATGAGCAAGCCTGTCGAGCTGAGACAACGTGCTCAGGGCCACCAGGATGCGGGCAGGACTTCCAGTGCAAGGAAACAGGTGAGTGACCCAGGCACAAACACCTGCCAGAGAGGTTTTGGTCCTGGGGGTATCAGTCCCCTGCCCGGGCAGCAGGAGGGTGAACCAGTACAAGAGAAAGCAGGGAATTTCCCCTCTTCAGTGTTTTCCCCCCACTTTTACAGAAATCCATCCATGCTGCATTCAGATTTGAGTTAGAAAAGAAGGCTGTGTGACATGGAGAATGTGAATTTTTCAGTGGAACAAAGAGAGTAGGAATATTCTGCTCTAACTGCTGTGCTGTGTGCTCACACTCCCCTCCGTGGGCACAACGCTCCACGACACACCACGTTCTCCCCTGCTAGAGACAGAGTTCAATCATCAATCCAACCAGCAATCTGTTAGGGTGATTTAGTTATTTTTAGCCACCTCCAGCTCTGAGGATTAGGATATAAAACTGCTGTTCTCTGAAACTTTGACTAGCCTTGACAGATTTTTGTTTCTACACAAATGGCTCAAACTTCCTTCCTGAGCATTTAATGAAAATTCTATCGAAATTTGGAGCCACAGGCCAGCTCTCTGATCAGCTCATCAGGTTATCATCACTGCACTGAGGTAAATTAAGCAGTGCCAGTTCCCTCCTCAAGGCTTTCTCCACACTCCCAGAAGCAAAAGCCCTTCCACATTGCCTCTCCTGCAAATATCCATTCTTGCAATTAATTATTGCAATAAACTCCCTAAATGCCTCCTGCAATGGGAAGAGGAAACCTTGCACTTTAATAAGATGGAGTTGAATTCCTTAAGCCAAGAGGTGAAGGTATTCCTATAGCAACTTTCCAAGAGTGTGATTTTAGAAAATAAAGTCAGGACAGCGAGGTGACCTCTCCTTGATTCCCACCTGATAGAACCCCCATGGGGATGGCCAGCTTGGACTCTGTGCTGTGTTTAGGTCCCAGAAGCTTGGAAAAGCCAATTCCTCATGGAATAACGCCGTGCTTAACATGCAGCATGACTTCTTGTGGTCTTGAGGTGTGGGTGAAAAACAGCACAATCAATGCAAGCTGCCAGCCAGGATTGCTGGAGGGTGGATAAGCCACCGCCTGCATCTGTGCACTTTAGGGCGCTGCATCCAACGGCATCTCGTGTGCAACGGAGACAGAGACTGCAGAGATGGGTCTGATGAGGAAAATTGTGAGGATGAAGATATTGAAAGCCCTTGTGGAGATCTGTTCCCAATCCCAGGGGTGGAAAAAATAGTCCAAGGGTGAGTAATTAATCAATAGCTGCTCCTCTCGCAATCAAAACAGGATTATGTTTCTTATATTGCTCTTCCTTAGTAAGAGCAGTGATCCATGAATTGACAGGGGGCTGTACAAAACCCAAAGGGGAGGTGCTACCCATGTGACCATGGGGAGCAATGAGGGTTCATTCCACCTTTTATTTCAAATTATGTCTCAGATCTATTACCTGACCACAGTACTTGTGATGCCCTTTTTATACTCCTGAAAAAACAGATTCCAGTTGTCTTACAGCTTTCTCCAGTCTAACAACTGGAAAAGTAAGAGACTAAAGCAAACAGCAGACTTTGGAGATGCAGCACCCTGTTGGCATTCATCCTTAAGGAGCTTCAACTCCAGGATTTAGGACTTCAGAGGACAGATTCAAGGCAGAGAGCCTGAATACACGAGTATATGTAAATACTCCTATCCATGAAAAGTGATTCCCTGCTCAGTTTCAAATTTTGATTAGGTAATACAGGCAAAAGAGAAATCCGGAATAAAATGAAACTGAAAGACAAATTGTCACTGTGACACTCTTGTTGAAAACCTTGTATTTTAACCAAGCTACTGCTCAGTTCCCCTTGGAGAACATTGCCCTGTCTGTGGCAGAGGGATTGG
>VXBC01011607.1:24547-40798 GCA_013399945.1 Ploceus nigricollis
TCTTAGAAGGCATACCTGGAATAAATTCAGAGTAAAGTGAATTTGGCAGTGAGGAGAGCAAGGACACAAGGCATCTGCAAAGAGGAACTTTAATCTCTACGGGGTCTGGATCAAAATTAGCTGTAGCAATACATTTAGGGGTGGAAGACATCACAGTGAGTTAATCCCAAGGTGTATAAAGTGTCTGTAAGACACAAAATATCACTAAAAGGATGAAAATATGAAGTGAGGAGAAAGTGACTCAAAAAGGGCAGGTCCCAATACTAAATAAATCATGCAAAGGTGCACACAAAACTCAGATTAGCAGCAAGCCAGCAGGAATTTACTCCTTTTGAGAGGTGGATGAGCTATTTTGATAGCATTATCCCCAAAGAGGTGTAAAGATTTAAAAAATCTGGCTGCAGTCAGAACATCGTAAATGGAGTTTATTTAGATATCTTGGGAGCAGGATGTGTTTTCCTATGCCTGTTAGCACAACACAGAGGATTAACCCAATTACAGCTCCTCTCATCTTTTTGCCCACAGGCAAGGGCAATGAGAGAACATATGAAAGATTACTTAATGTGTAAAAACCCAGAGTGTCTTCTTTTTCAGTTCCACCTGGGTCCATTGTGTCTGTATCAAATTTATATCTCCAATGTGATATCTTGAGCCTTATCTCTGCAAATTATTATAAAATTCACACATAAACCTACTATATTCTGGTATTGTTCTTGCTTTGTGCTGACTCCAGACTGGTTCAGTTCGAGGACTAGTGAAAAAAAAAAAAACACCTTCTATGAGCTTTTCATGAAAGTTATAACCAGAGAAAATTGTCTTACTAGACAAAGAGATACAGTTCAAACTAAGAGTTGGGATTATGACACCACAAAAGGCAAAAATACAGAGGAAAAAAATATGGTAAACAGAGAAAATAGGAAAGATATATAAATAAACAATGCAGATGGTCCTGTGTCCTGCACAGAGGCAGAGAAGAGTTCATGAAATGGAGTGAAGCATCTGCCCATCAGTGTATGGATGGATAAAATGGTCTGGAAAGGAAGAATCCAGATCAGACGTCAAATTCCTGAGAGAAATTTTTGTCCATTACTCCCTTCACGATGGGGAAAGGTTCTGTTTGGACTTGGGATTTTCACCACTGGTGCTTCCTCCCTCTATAGCAGTAACACCAGTGGTTTGCTAAGGACTAGTTTTGGCAGATTGTCAAGTTTGCTTTGAGGAATGACTTGGAAAGAAAGTGAAATTGTCACTCATGGCAAGTTCTACTAAAGCTACAAAAGTGTTTTTCCTTTTTTGGCCTCTGGGCTTTTAGAGAAGAGAAAGTGAGGATGAAAACAATAAAATCAATTTGAACTCTGCCTATAATTAAAGATTACAGATTAATGTTGACAAATTCATCCCTTGAGTTTCAGAAGAGTTACCAGAGGTCAAAACAGTAATAGTCTCTGTATCACACCATATCTTATCAGGGATTAATGTGCTTTCAAAGAAAAGTTCACAAAAGCCTCCTTTCATCCTGAGATTTGCTTCCCAATCAGTTTTAATCCGATGAACTTTCATAACAAGTGCCCTTAGCAGTTAGACATTTTCCCAAACAACATTGGGTCACTTGGCCTAATGCAGTGTTTCCCTTGGTGCGTGAAAAAAAGGAAGCTTGCCACAGCAAAAACAGAATTTTACTTAGTAGTTCAGAGGGAACTTTTGTTCTGTGAAAGTAAAAACAGGGTCTGGGAAGCACCAGAAGAAAATGTCACGTGTTTAAGATAAAAATCATCTATTCAGTGCTCTCAGCACTCTTTCAGAATATATTTTGATAATTTATTTGTGGCCTAGGTAGGTCTGAAGGAATGAGCTGTAAATGTAGATGTGACCCCACAGGATAAATACAAAACACCAACAGAAGTTTTTACATAGCACTCAGCCCAGGATTCCTGTGACCCAAAAATGGGCATGATTAAGGGAGAAGCACACATTCAGTGTGACTCATTAAAGGTGGATTTCAGGAGCCACACGGAGCAGGCAGAGCCCTCCCAGACTCTCTGTATGCCACAAAATGGAGCTACAAGAGCATTGCCCTGGAAATGATGAAGAGGCACCAATTTTGTGTGAATCCAGTGAAGGTAAACCTTTGAAAACATAATTTAAAGAACTAAGGTGGCTAATCCAGGCTCAGTGCAGTGTCCAGCCAGATGCCTCTGTATCAAGAGATGCATCACCAACACCGTGGGGTTAAACTCCCTTTTCATCTGCTGCATAACAGACATGGTGTTAGGGAGAGTGGCAGGCAACTCCATGCCCTGGGGAGAGTCATTTAATCTCTTCCCATCTCCGACATGCTCCTCAGTATTGCTCACATCCAATTTCACAGGAAGTGGTTGGACAGAGGATGTGTCATTCCAGATGTATTTGCACAAGAGTAACTGAATCTTGTGACCTTGACTGGCATCCTTAGAATTGCTAACAACAAATAAGCCCACATGTATTGCAAGAACACAGTTTTTTAACCAAGCAAACACATTTTTTGGAGAAGCATGGGCTTTTCAGCATCTACTCCACAGCCTACTGCATGGGCAGCAGCCAGAGAATGGAAAATATGTACTGCACTGTCATCAAAGTGTAAAATAACTGTGTTTTAAAGTCTTTTGTAAAGTATTATCAGCTCAAGGTGAGCCACAGTGACTGCAGCATGTGACTGACTCAAGTCTTGACAGAATGCCCTTTGTCTCATTCCACTTAACTCCTCTGATTCACTGCAATTTAGATTCTATTAGCACCAAAAAAAAAAAGTGCAGGCTCTGAGTCAGCCTGCCTGAACAGAACCATTTCCTCACTGCTGCTCCCCAAGAACCATGAGGTTTTGATTCTAGGAAAAAAACCCTAACCCAGTACCCGGAAAGAGAGTCTGATCTTCACACTCATCTTCCTAGTGTGCTTCAAAAAACTGGTTTTTAAGTGTATATGTGCACACAGCACACATCCACATCCACAAATGCATTCACAGATCAGAAATTAACCCGACATTAAAGCCAAAAGTAGTAGTTGCAATGTAAGAGTGAGAGTACATATGTTGCAAAAGTGGCTCCTAAACCGTTATAAATACCATAATAATCATGTCAGTGGAGATTTAAGCTTTGACTTGGAAAACAGGATCCCTCACCTTGAATTCACAGAATTTCATCGAAAACTAAATTGGACTGCTGTGGGGAGGAGTAGGGATTGATCACAGTCTGAATCAGCTGAGTCTGAACTACAAAAACAGAGCTGTGTCTTCTCTGGGGAGAATGGATTTGGCACTCAGTTGATTCTCTGCTTCTTTTGGAAACCCTTCCCAGCCCACATCTGCAGAGATACTTTATATAAGAATACATCCATAACTCTGGAGTGTTTCAGAGAGCTGGATTTGTCATTTCTTGCCCACAATGGACAGCACCATAAATGTCCTTGAATGTTGCAAGTAGCCATGGTCATCTGCCATGGTTTAGTGTTGGGTTAATGGTTGGAATCAAAGAGGAATCAATGATCTTAGAGGCCTTTTCTNTAACAAACATCTAGAAGTTCTCAAACATATATTTTAGATACTGCTGTAATGATCCATGTTTTTAATAGCCCCCAAATGCTAATAGAAATGTCATTTCCTTACAACCCCTTCCAAAACTGTTATGAGATTGTATCTGATAGACTAACCCCCCCCCTTTCTAAGCATTTAAATAGAAATAAAAACTCTTCTTTTTTCCCTGTAGCACCAAAGGGAACAGGACCACCAACATTTTTTGCCTTCTGGTCATCTGGAACCAGTGCAATTTCATTTTTTTTTTCTTAATTTTTTTCTCTTTCTCCTTTGTTGAAAACTGTTGGAGTTTTACCACCAGCTTTTAAAGACTAACTTCACAATACAGTAAAGGAAAGATAAAAATTCAACAGATGAAAAGTAATTTTAAAAAATTAACCCCATAAAAACCAGAAAGTTCACAGCACAGGAACGCCCTTCATAATTACATTCGGTGTATTTGGAAAAATGCGTATTAAATTGTTCTAGTTTCTATCAAAATTTTGAAAACATCTGTATGGTAACAGCAGCTATTTGACCCAATAGTTAGGAATGTGCTGAAAGAGTCTTTAAAGGCAGCCAAATTGGAAAGTTTTCACAAACTGAGTTCCTAGTGAATTGACCACATTTGCTTTAATAATCTGCGACAGAGCTTGAAACCATCCTGCCAACAGGAAATGCTCTTTGTGAAAAAAAAAAAAAAAGTGGGAATATATTCTGAGAGAATACCTTAAAATTTTTTATTAAATTTATTTTTTAACTATAAATGAATAAGAAATTTGATGGCATGGTGACTTTAGGAGTCCTAAAGATTTAAAACAGCAGACAGCATCAATCTGGTTTTCCATATCTAGTAGTTTAAATACTTGTTGACACTGCTGATTAACAGATTCTATTTTTAAAAATAGGCCCAAAATCCTGTTGTGACTTGACTTGAACTCTCCATAAAATCAGTAGGTTTTGTGTTTTAAGATGTTATTGGCTGGAAAACACAAGTCTTCTGCAGTGCTTTGTGGTATATGTATCTATCCAAAAACCAAACCAAAACAAACAAACAAAAAAACCAAAGAAAGCTGCATCATTTTTCTGTTTGTTAGTCCTACCCAAGGCACTTTTGTCACCTCTGTCCTATGCTGGGAATAATGACAGCTCATTCTGCCTTTGATGAGAGGGATAAAAGTGAATTGACACAGAGCACCACTCGGTTTCACGGCTCTGACGAAACTTGTGGTGCAACGTGAGCAACTACCTGCAGCTTTTACAACAGAGTGCTGTGAGTAAACCGATTGTTAGCAGTGGGTTCGTCTCCCCTGAGAAGCCAATCCTGCAGACTGGAACCCCTCACTGGGTCTGGTGACACACAGGTGTGCTGAGCCTTTGGTTATTCACGCACCTGATCGCTGCATTAACCACCCGGAGAAATCCGCGTCACCCCAGCGCCATCACCTCCCAAGGAAGCACGGCTCTGGCCTCGCCAGCACCTGGAAATGAGGATCTGATGATTGGGAAGCTCCTCTGATCTAGGAGAGCACCTTGTCAGAGTGTCTGAACAGAGTGTGTTTGGAATTGTGAGGCACAATTTCACATGAAAACTCGAAGTTCTGGAAAGACTTTCTGTCAAATTTCCTCTGTGGAACGCAGTGATTTTTGACGTTGTTGATTCAGAAGGCTGCTTGCTATCACACTGGAAATCCAGGTTTTGTATTTCTTCCCCTACCAAGGACATGTTATCTCTTTTCCTGATTCCTAGATTCCTGATCCCTCCTTTTTCTTCCAAATGCCTGCTGTTTACAAGAGCTGAAGGGGAAAGGAATGGCATCTAATCTTAACCCTGCATGTCCAATTTTTATTTTTATTGTGGAAAAGGACTGTGGTTTTGGCAACTGCAAACCATTGTCACAGGAACACAAAGCAGACAGTGATTTCCAATGCCTTACGCTCTTCAAAGTGTGGTGGTGTAAACCTGGAATAAGTTCACTCAAATGGAACATTGTTGGGACAAGAGCACTGGCACCTCAGTAAAAGTTTGCTGCAGGTTAGACCCTAAAGCACAGCCAGAAAAATGTTCTCATTACCTCTTGAGCTCTTAAGTAATCCAGAGCATACAGACATAGAAATACTATTTAATTTATTTTCTATGCACACTGAGAAATGCTGAGAACACCAAATGTGCTTTTAAGGTTGGATCAATTTTTTTTGCTGTTCAAAACACTTTAATCTATAAAATTAAACTTGAGACACTTTTCTGCAGGAAAATTTTCTTTCCTCAAAAGTCTTTTTTTTTATACTCTCAATCTTAAAGAGGAATAAGTAGATCAAAAGTTTTAAAAATCCAAATATAAAATGAATAATTTTGTTTCAGGTCAAGCAAATTGTATGGGTTAATCTGAAGTGTTTTGCTCTTGTCTTCATTGAGAAAAACAACAACGTTTTGAGATATCCTCTTGCTGAATTCTAATTCAACGAGAAGGAGATTGCTTTTCCCCTTAACTGCCAGGGTGATTCATAAAATTCAAAGAGGCATACAAAATTCTCTCATTCCTTCTCCCAGAAATGGTCAAGGGCCATCTAGGCTGAGAAAAACTGCACCAAAAAAAAAAAAAAGAAAAAAAAAAAAGAGAGAGAGAGAGAAGTGGGGAGAGGATCTTATCTTTGGAGGGGGAATAGAATCTGTACCTTGGCAGATTTGTGATTGTTGGGTAGTGTTGAAAGGGGTCACTTTGAAATCAGGCCAATAGGTGACTCAGACCCCCTTGGTGGGCATCACCATGGAAATTCAGTGGGTTTAGACACACTAATTATTCGCTTTGAAAGGAATTTATTTGCAGGCTGGGACAGGATGGCTTCCAGTGTCAGTCCTGTTCTTAGAACCCAAAACAAAGCAATAACCAAGGTTTGCAAACAAGCTGTCTCTGGGGCTTTTTTCAACATGTACTTGTAAAAAGCAGTATTCCAAGGGCATCTAATTTTGACGTGGGGACCATGTTATATTTCTGAGTAAGGTGGGACGCCAAGGCTTTCTCAGAAGCACTGGCAGGAGATCCAAGGAAAGCAGCATTTGTTATCTGTGCAGAAGGATTTCCACCACATGGGAGGAACAGTGCTGCCATTGTCCTCCTGGCAGGAGGTGCGTGCTTGACTGGCAGCAGAGTGTATCCAAAATGCAAGCCAACGGGAACGCCACCTTCCTTTGGCACCTGCAGGATGCTGCTGCTGCCACGTGGCCAAACACACACCTGTGTGTGTCCATCCAGCCTCCTTTGCTCTCCAGGCAGAGGGTGGGAAGGGAAACCTTGCGTGCCAGGCAGGTAGGAGCAGCCAGCTGCTGGCAGTGCCCCTCAGGAGGGCTTCTCTCACCTGCCTGCCAGGCACCATAGCAACTGCCAGCCACAACCTGCAAACAGCCACCCAGAACACTCCTGTTTGTGCCCTGTTGCCATGGGGTGGGAGCTCCTGCGTGGCTGGAAGAGAGCGTGTGGCTGCATGCAGCCAGCCTCGGCTGCTGGGCACCCACCGAGGGCACACGCAGCCAGGGGCTGTCCCCACCCAGGGCACGGACCCTGTGCTGGAAAACCAACCCAGATCCCGAGGAAACCAACCAAACTGTGTTACTTTAGTCACCGTAATTCAATTTATTATGTTAGCAAGTGAACAGCGTGCTTTTGGCTGTGTGAAATCTGGATGTAAGAGGAGCACATTTAGGACTGGTCTTTACCTTCAGAGCAGACCCACAGATGGTTTTGGCTGCAAGGTGCTCATGTGGGAGGAGTGGTGCCTGCAGGATCCTGCTCCCTCCTCCACTAAGGCAGTCATCTTTGCCTTTGTGTCTCACGAGGTCTTTCACCTGCTGGTAGCACCTGAGCACATTGCTGCCTTCCTTAGGGACTAAGGGAACACACAGGGAGGTGTTACTAGCAGTCAGGTCAAGCATATTTGTTTCATCAGACTGAAGAGGAAAGAAAATATTTTTTTAAGAATAAAATAAATCCATAAAAATAGCAGGTAAGCATTTTAAAAACAGTGGCTCGAATCTTTTGAGACAACATGTATGGGTCTGGGATTCTGGTTTTTCTCTGTGGTGCTCAGGCGAGTGGCAAAGATGAAAATGTAAAAATAACATATTTTGGTTTTAGGAATGAACCCTGGGAGTGAATGTTACAGAAAGTTGTACTCCTCTTTCCACTTCATAAGAAATCCCTGACGTAAGATTTCTGCATGTACTGACAATTACATCTTCAGCAAAAAGAACAGTTCATGAGGCTGTGATTAAATCCAGCACATCTTCCTGTCCATGCTGACATTTTAGGCCAGTACCAACTTGGAAGAAGGAGAATTTTCTGTTGAACTGCAATGGGTAAATGTAACCCATGTTTCTTTTTTTGTTTTTTTTCTTTTTTAAATAAACCTGCGGTAAATGGGCAATGCTTTCCCTCAGGGAAATGTTCTCATCAGCTTGATTCATGGAAAGTTACTCATCTTCCTACCTCAAGGAAAGAATATGTATTTAATTCCTGAGAATACACTATTACATCACATGAGCAAAGATGGTTTAACAGGAGGCAAAGCTGTGAGAACTTCCAAAGGCAGCAAAGTTTGCTATGCAACGAGATGCTCTTCAGATGAGTTTGTGTAATATCTATAGGAAACACTTCTCAGTTACTGTATTACAAACATTCTTGTCCCAAGAGATGACCTAATACCACTGGCCTTTTCCACCTCATATCTTGCTTGAAGTGCAAGTTACAGCAGATATTCTTGCGTTACTTAACTAATTGTCATCACTTGTTTGAGTCATTCTATTATATTATTTGTGGTGTCCCATGAAAGTCTTGTAAAAGTGTGCTTGCACATCATTATTATGGGGTACTGATGCTAAACTGGGGAAATGCCATGAGGCAAATGCTTAATAAATCGTTGACCTCTGAGAAAACCATGTTACAAATAGGTTATGTGTACTTGGAATGTAACATGGATGAAGAAGTGCCACCTGAGCTTGTGTGCTCTGGTTATTGACAGAAAAAAAATTGGTATGACAGTAAGTTTTCTGAGGTACAGGACAAATTATTTTGGTGAACAAAATTCACTGTGACTGAAGCCTTTTGATGTGGCCGAACATTGTTCTCACCTGACACTGCCTGCCCTTGTCTGATCTTAAATATGGATCACAAAATCTTGCTGAAGGGTTGCCTGGAGTACCAAGATCATTTCAACATAATATAGTTTAAACATAAAGTGTGGTTTTGTTGTATTCTAAGTTCATGATTACCTTTCTGAAAAAGAAAAAAAGCTTAAATTGGGATCTGCAAAAACAGTATTTTCTTCTGCCCCTCTGCAGCCTAGGAAAACTAAAACTACAGCTGTAAAGGCTAAAAGAATGATTAAGGTGTGGGATTAAGACTAGGAAGTTGCCTTCCATTTTGCCTTTTGCAGGGCTCCTTCTTAGTCTGAAGAATGAGGATAAATCTCTGCTGTGCCAGCAGCTCCTCCGTGGTTTCTGGGAAGTCGTTTAGACACAAGCAGATCCAACAACTTATTTTGTTCTTGGAGGAGGCTGGATGTTACTGGGAAGGTGGAGACCTGTGCTAACAGGGTGCTGTGCTTGGCCTAAGAGCCCTGTGCTCACAGGCTGGGTTTGTTAGACTGAAAATAAAGTCATGGCAACACAGCCATGTGGCACCTCTCCAACACGTGGCTCACAGGAGCTCGGGTCTGTCCACACATGTCTGTGTTTTTTAGCAAGACCTTGCTTTTTCTGGACTGGGTGCTTGTGGTGAGCATCTGTGTTCCAGGTCCACTGACACATTTTAGTGCCACAAATCCAAACCTGATTTTCTTAAACTCCTTCTCCAGCTGCAGTCCCACTGTGGAGACGAGAGCCATAAAATCTCCTGGCTCCTAAAGGTCTTCTTGGTGTGCCCAGGACTGCTCCACACTTGAAAACACTGAGTTAGAAATTTCCTTTTCCATCCAAGTTGTAGAGCTGGACCAGTGGGTGTATTCAGCACATTCCTACCTAAACAGTCCCTGCTCAAAGCAGTGCTTGTAACATCTTTTTCATCCAGAGCTTCACTGGTTCATGCACTGGTTAGACAAACAGACTGTACACCTGATTAAAGACACAGTGGTCACCAGAAAAGCAGGTTTTCTGTCCCTGTTTTAGCTCATGGTTTGTATTTTACAGCATTTATTGCAGTGGGGATGGATATGGAAAGGGGTTGATCAGGCAATGCAGAGCCAGCAGGAAGAGCATGGCATTGAACATGAGGCTTTCTTGTCATAGCTCAAAGTAAAAAAAAAAAAAAGGTCATAATACCATAAAGAATTTAAAATAATAAAAACAATTAAAAATATTTGACCTGAAGGGGAAAAAAATATATGCTTACCTCAAAAACCCTTTTAGATTCTCCACAGGAGGGAAGATCTTCCTCTGTAAAGCAGAGTAATGGGGATTTAATTATGGCTGATGTGGATTCAGGAAACATCCTTCTCTTCTCTTCTCTGTTTACTTCCACCCGTCTTAAGAAATTTCCAGCACGGTTAATCACCTCCTACCAATCTGCACTGCAGCAGGAGAGTGGCCCTTATCTTGGAAGGCAAGACACTAAGTAGAGAAATAGGTTCTGCACTCTCATGTCAGAATTACCCCTGGGGTTTCTCCCTCCCTGTCAGACGGCAATGACAGCTCCACCTTATCACACAAGGGTATGGTAAGGAAAGATGCTTGTTCTGTTATCTCTGTTATTACTGAATTCATAGAGAAGGAAGGAAAACTGACACCACAGGAAAGGCCATTCTAGTTGCAGATTCTTATGACAGTTTGCAATTTCCTCAAGAAAAACCTGTCAGGAAAGGTGGCCTAGTATGGGCTACAATCTGAATAAAGAAAAGATTAAAAGTTTCTTTCTTTCCCTATCCTGGCCATTTAAACATTCAATAGTTTAATACAGCAGTAGAATCTGAAAAATATACAGAATCTGTTTGAAGAATATAAGTTTGTTATGTCCCTCGTATTTTTATTCTGAATACCACTATGGTTATTGCAATAAAAAGGTAGATTTTCTTTTCCTTTTGTAACTTAACAGAATAATGGACAAATATTTACTACATAACATAGAAACCAAGTCTCCAAAGTTCTTTAAAACAAATTGTTGCTGATGGAGTGTACGCTGCTCTACTGATTTGCATGTCCCAAAAAAAATTCATTAAATAGATTTCATTTATTTTTATGTTAATTTTATCTTACAGCTAAAAATATATTTTCAACAGAGCTTGCAGATTTCTCTTCTTTTCTTCTGACCCATCACATTCTGCACACAACATTGTTCATCTAAGCACAAACACTCCTGGGATAGTCAGATTCAAGCTGATTCAATTCTTGGTGAAGGAAAAAGAAAACCCAAGCTGGAAAGCACTCAGTAATCTAAAATTAAACAAATAATACCTTGACATGACAAAGCTGAAATTCTTTCTTGAGAAGATTTCATCAGGCTCTTGTTTTCCAGCTAATATTAATGTTTTTAAATTATGTTTTCTTGGTCAAAATATCAGACAGACAAATGCATTAGCTCCACATATGTGTGGATTCTGCTCTGAATCCTAGGGACAGCTGGACTGACTTTGAGCTGGACTAATTGGCTCTTGTGGGTGGTTTTATCAGGATGTCTTTCCAAAGAATCATCTAAGCAAAACCAGGTCTGACTTTGTTAGGTGCATCCCTTGAACCATCTGCTGGTTGTAAAGATTTCTGAAAGGAGCCATGGGAATGAAATAAAGCCTGACACCAGGAAGGAGCACTTAAAACATGCAGAAAATCTTCATGTGTTGTCATTTAGTATTAAGTCACAGCTATGATAGTAGTTTTCCACCTCATTCCTTAAACTGCTAATAAATCACTAGGAATTGTATAACCCACCAGTAAACTGTACTCAGCAGCAGGGCTAGTCACAGAAAGGACCTGTGACTCTACTGGCACAAAAACAACAAACAAGATAGCCTGTAAAAAAAAAAAAAAGCCCTCTGACTGGAGACAGGGGAAGCCCTACCCAAAAAGGAACAATATAATTAGATCTCTTATTATGGCATGCTTGTGTAATTCCACCAGTGAGTAAAGTTTTGAACAGGAAGGAAGGTGGCATTTGGCTGCAGAAGTGCAGGTAATAGCATCTGGCAGCCACTGGATCTGAATATTTGATGTTTGCTCCCAAAGAGAGCAGCAATGGCCCAGGTGCAATAAATGAGAACAGCTGGGCAACACTCCACATGCTGTTCTGCTCTACTTGTGAAAACCTACCAGAATTCAGTCATTTTGCATTTTTACAGAGCTTGAAATTAAGGACAGTCTTAATGGAGTCACCTTCTGAGAGATTTTTATCTTTTGCAAGATTATTTTCTGCACAGCAGATTAATTTCTTTTTTCCTTTTTTTTTTTCTATACAGTAAAGTCCTGTAATAACCTGCACTTATTACTCAAAAAAGGGGCAAATTTATGCCAATGTGTTTCCCAGTTGGTGCAACTGTGAATCCTGAAAAGACATTTCTATGTAAAATAGAAGAATAATGACACAGGCTGTCTAATTCTTGGCTTGTTTGAATTAGTGCTGTTGATTTGGGATTCTAGGCTGAGTTTTTTTCATGTCCAAAAATTGAGCTTTATGTGCTTGAGCCAGTGAATGAAACAGAAACCATGCCTGTTACTTTCCAGAAATACTAGTAGATCTCCAGTGTCTGAAGAAGGAGACTGAAACAAACAAAAAAATGCAATATCAAGGTATTAGTCCCTTTGAAAGTGTTCTTCAGGCTCTCTGTGGAGCAGGTCTGTGTACCCTATTAGTGCTTTTGTCCCTAATTATTTATGCCAGCTGTTTGTCCAGATGAACACACTTAGCAAATCCCAAAGAGATGGAGACAAAATTAGCCATCTGCTGAAATCCTTGATTTTCCTTGTGTTTTCATTTTGTGTGACAATTTCCAGGTCCTTCTAGAAACAAGGATTTTGGTGTACCTTTCCAGGATTCTCTCCTGTGATAGGATTCCAGGTAAGTGATATATAAAAAAACCTCCAGGAAATGTAATGTTTCAATGCTTTTTCATGCAGTAGCTATAATCCTAGAATAATTAAATGTTCCTCGAAGTTGGAAGCTTGCAAAAACATTGCTATGCACCAGATGTAATTTCAGTTACAGCTTTGTCTTCCTAGTCTCCATAGTTTGTCTTCTAAGCTGTAGTTTATTATGGTGTCTGCCTTTTTTTTCCCCCCACAACTAGATCCAGCTTAATGTGCTGTAATTAGAGTGTTTGCCATTTAAGGGCTGGAATGAACATCCTGTGAAGAGCAGCTGTGGACTTCAGGTTTGTCTAGCTTGAAGAAAAGGAGGTTGAGGGACAACTTCATGCACTTGTCTGTCTAGGCCTGTGAAAAGCAAGCCCAAGGTTAAATATGGGACAGAAAAGGCCCAGAAATTCTCTTCAGACTCCCACAACTGCAAGGAGCTGAGGTTTGCTGTTAATTGACCTGACAGATGTAGGCTCAGGGACACACCCTGGTTATATTTGCCCATCATCACCCTTGAACCAAAGGTCACAGCGCAGAAACACCTGTGCAGGCTGTGCATAATCCAGTCCAGGCCAAGAAGAAGTATTGCTGGTTTATTGCTGATTTATCCCTGATTAATGAGCCTTTACAAACTGTTTGCACTACTGCAAGATGGTGAGCATGGCTAAGATCACTTCACGTGGACATTGAGGAGCAGTAGTGAAAGACCTTCAGATAACTCAGATAAATAAGTCATGCCACTTCCTCAGAAGGCATAATTGTCCTAATAGTGTGACCATTCACAAAATATAACATCAGGGACATAAAAAACACTTAGCTCAATGATGCCATGAGCTAAGTCCCCCAATTAAAAAGAAACAAGACACTGATGATCAGATTTGTCCCTTGAGAACAGCCCATGCAGATCCTGTTATAGTTAAATCAGTAATTGAATCTATAAAATTTTGCTTCGTAGAGAGAAGATTTCCAAATTTTCTCTTTCATGGAGTGCTGATAGTTCAATTAGGATATTTCTGATTCGCTCTTTCATTTTCACTTCTAAAATAAATATATTTTAGAATTACATGCAAAATCCTGCAGCTGTTGGAGACAATCATTACTCCTTTTTTTCCTTTTTTTTTCCTCTTTAGCATTAACTTCAGATTTTAAAGCAATAGATTAGACTTAAGGTCCAAAGCATGGATTTTTTTTCCAAAATATTCGGAATTCTTGACTGTCTGTATGAAAGACAATGGGAACTGCCTGATGTTTATCATATCACCTGATAGACTAAGTTATGTGTCCTTGACCTATTGAAGAAAATGGAATATATGGTGCCTCTGCTTTTCAAACTTGAGAATTACATTGTCTAAGCTTAGATCTTCAGCTAAAAATAACAAAATGGACAAAATATGGGGTTCAAAATGTTAATAAATACAAATTTGGAGGAAAAGTAAAGCTCACTGGCAAGCGGGAATGACTCTCACATTAAAGACATGTTGAGAAGTGCAGACCATTTCTCAGAAAACACATCTGCTTCTGCCTCAAACTGGTGAACTTCAGCAGCACTGGAGTTTGTCTGCCACTCCCAGAATCCAGGCTGGTCGTTTCCTCCATGGAAAACTGGGAGAAAGGGTTGGCTTTGCCCTTTTGGAAATCACCTCTTGAGCGCAGTGCTAGGAAGCCTTGTGGCTCCTGAGTGATACCACAGATCTTTCTTATCCTGGAGCTGGTCTGACCTCATTTTCTGCCAAACTCCTTCACCTGTTTGCTCTCCAGAGACAGCTGTGAGCACAGGTTCCTCTGGGCTGTTCCCTGAGCCATATTTTGGGAGCCAAACGTGATCATTTCTCAGTGCTGAGCGTGCAGGGTTGCTGTGATGAGTCATGAAACAAACCTTAGCAAATGAAGGCCCAAACCCTCATGCTTTCCGGGCCTGAAAGAAAAAAACAAAAACAACAACACTTAAATTCTGACACATCCCATTTGGAAGACCAAGAGGAAAGGCAGGGAAATAAAGAACAGCTCAAGTTTGGCTCAAAAAGGAGGAGTTAATGTTTTGTTCCCATTTGGCTGGAATAAGGATTCCCTGGGCCTGAGTCACCTGGTTCAGGCCATGGAGTACTTTTTGTTTGGAAATAGCTACATTCACAGGAAAGATCTTTTGAGAAGTGTTCAGCAGCCACCCTACTCTGTAGAAAACACAGCTGTAAATCCTCTAAATCCCATTTTGATTTCCTTCCACCAGTTTTGGGTGCCTATGCATGGCTGCAGCTTCTCTTTGGTGTTCGCAAGGCCCCAGAAGTCAACTTTTCACTTCTTTGAGAAGATTAAATGGCAGCATGGCAATGAAATTTTACATTTGTATGCAAAATGGGGTTTTTTAAGAAAAAAAGACAGCCACCACTTTATTTTGCAGATGCATGCACTACAATACAGATTATTTTAGGAATGTTGGGATCTGGCTAGTTTGTAATCTTCATATAAGCTGTTTGGCCCTATCAATACCTGTCACAAATGATCACTCTCCTCATTTCAACAATGTGCTCACGAGAAGGCCATTTTCTGCCAACATCATGAAAAATCTATTATTTTAAGCACGAAAGGAAAAGATCAGCAAAATGCAACAGACTAGTTGCCTCTTATTCTTCATTGTTGTGAGGTCTAAGCCAACAAATTTCCTCTTTTCACAGACTATTTTAAAGCACAAATGTTGGGGCCCAGGTGAGTTTTTGGGTTTTTTTTAAATACGGGACCACCAGGTGTAGAGGGAGTTCCAAGTTCAGGTGGAAGAAAGAATATTACTGCATAACAAACCAGACAAATTGCTTTTATTGGCTTTAAAAAAAGAGGGGTTTGAAATTCCAGATAAATTTTTAAAAACCAACAATAACAAAAACAAACAAAAAAAATTAAAAATTAAAAAGGAAAAANCACCCCACAGGCAATCAAAACCAGCAGCACCATAAACTTTTCCCTGCACTTCAGGTGTGTTTGGATCATGTCATGTGTGGTGTGGCCTTGGTTCAAAATAGTAGCAATAATGTCCTTAATTAATATTTAGCCCTGGAAGGGAAGCAAAAAAGCTGTCCCCCATTACCAAAACTGAAAGAATAACAATCATGACTCTACAAAAGTATTTGTGATTTTAGTGACTTTTTCTATAGCAAAAGATGAGTTAACAGGGTTAGAATTCAAGTTATACCTTAAAAATAAACACCTGGCAAATGACTGCCACATCTGGAGCACACCACAGTACTTAAATTACATTTGGCTCGTCACCCTGTGCTTCCCAGCTGTCATGGCACAGAGGAGGATAATTAAAAGCAGCAGATTACCATGGTATTTAATGTACTGCTGCTGAACTATATTTGTGTTTGTGATCCAAATGAAAACCGTTCAGCAAGTTATGGCTTTGGAGCAGGAAGATGTTTATGAGTGACAGTGAGTTTATTGAGAGTGTTTATTTACCTTGTGATCTGGGGCAAGAAGCAAAGATTTCAGGACACAGAGAAGCTGTAGGGATCATAATGTAGTTATGTTAGGAATGTGCTTTAAGCAGAATAAATTGTGTCTTGGCTAAAGGGAAATCCAGAATACATATATTAACATGCCACAGTATGAGCTATATCAGCTAAGGCTCTGAATCACCAAATAAAGAGGTAAAAGAAAG
>VXBC01011633.1:197-10504 GCA_013399945.1 Ploceus nigricollis
AGAGTTCACCATGAGGAAGACGGCTTTCTTCCTCCCATACGACCACTCCCTTATTTCAAAATCCCACTGACTCAATTAAGGGAGCACAATTGCTCAGCTGTAATAGATATTCAGCTAATTACAATATGAAGCAGGCAGGTAATGATTATGTATTATGCATCCTTACAAACCATGTGAATATGTACAACCTTTTCTGTGTAAATAGAGGGCAGGAGTCTGCAACTCCTTGCACATGTATTCGGAAATGATTCCACATGTGTCCAACGCGCTGCAATAAATACCCTTCTTTTCAACTTTAATTAGTTGGAGAGTAGTTCTGTCCATGCTTCATTGTGGCGAGCCAGGCCAGGAGATTTTCTGTCTTCCTGCGAGACCAGACCAGGCTGTGGATGCCTCTAGGCGGCATCAGGATATTCCTGGAGGGACCTCCGCTCCCTGTCTGGTCATCGCAGGGGCAGACAAGACCTCTGGCATTACAGACAAAAGGGTATGTGTTTCTGTTTGTAAGTCGTATATACGCAGAGTAAGGGCCGGTTGGTAAGTCACGGTGGGACACCCCATGCGCAACGTAAGCCCAGAGGGTTTTTGTTTTGCCGGCTGAGGGGATTTGTTTGGTCGTAGAGGGCCACCAGTAGTCCCGAGGTGAACTAAGCAGGATCCAGTTTAAGTTTATTGCTGCTACCTCAATTATCTATATTGCTGCTAACTTTAAGTGTTTGTTGCTAATTTTAACTGTTTGCGGCTGTGCGTGTTTACATTGTGTCCTGATTGTGAGTGATTGAGCGGGGTCATTGAGACGTACACACACGTACGGAGCGAGAGCGGAGCTCGGACTTGCGTTTCCGTCTTTGGGCGACCGGAACGGCCAGGGAAGAGCGAACCTGAATGTGGGTGAACGTTGGAGTGTTGTGCTGCGTTGTACTGAGAGTGTTTACATTTTCTTTTTTAATAAAGATACTTGGTCCGCACGAACTTCCTGGTTGCGGGGAGGACAGTATTTGTTGTTGCACCTGGTGTTCGGGAGTAACTGGTCCCCCGCAAATGTTTTGTGTTTAAGTTCAATCGACTCTTTGTGTAAGATTTCTGAAAAAAATTTATTTCTGAAAGTTAATTTGGAGAAGAATGAGATTTCCGAGAGTTGCTGTGTTTTAGGGGCTGTTGTATGTATTTCTAAGGCAACACTACCATCTTGTGGCGAAAGTTATAATTGCAGCTAGCTGATCTTAACTGAGTTTTTAAGTTATAAGAGGTTGTTTGTAGAATCCTTGTCTGTAATAAGGCCGGTTATTATTTTGTCCAGAGATAGACAGGGAAGGACTTTGAGGCTGTGTGAAGAAGTCAGAGATTTGTGAAAGGTGTCCCATGAACAGGAGTAGAAATGGGAACCTGAAGGTGGTAGAAGTTGCTTGCCCAGAGGGTTGCCCCTGTGAGCCCTGGGTTTGTTTTCGTTGCACTCAGTGCCAAGAATTGTGGTATAAACAGACATTTAGGTGGAGGAGACCAAGAGAATCACTTTGTTTTGTGTGTTACTCTGAGGAGGTAAAGACTACTCAGAGAGCTATAAAGTTTCTGTTAGCAACTGGCTGTGAGAGACACGGGAGTTGCTGGTTATTTGAATTGCTGGAGAAAGGGGTCCCAGGTAATTTGAAAAAGTCAGCAGAGGTGATTAGAAGTGAGTGTGTAAGTTAAGGTGAAGAACTGGGCTAAGGTAAAGAGATGCTGAGCAGAGAAAAATGGGAACTAATCAGAGCAAAGAAATCCCTAAAGCCAGTCCCTTGGTTGTGTTTTAGCACACTGGAAGGACCTAGTGGGATATGGAGGGACTGAGAGTAAAAGGAGTTTGGTCCGATTCTCTACCCAATGGTGGCCACTTTATAAATTAGAAGAGGGTGCTCGATGGCACCAAATGGAACCTTAGATTATGAGACTCTGTTACAACTGATGTTGTTTTTGAGAAGGGAACAAAAATGGGAAGAAGTAACGTATGCTGATATGTTCTTTACTCTGTGGAATAATCCTGAATGGCAGAGAGATTGTGGAATGAAACTCCCTTCTGATCCCCTGATACTGGCTTTTGAAAAAGATAATAAGGCTATTAAAGGGAAGCCCAAAATGTGCTGTAGTGCATGCTCAATAAATCAGTGCTGCACTCATCCTGATAAAGTTTACCAAACGGGGACACAAGAACAAAACCTAGATGATTTGTTTAGACCCCCTCCTGAAAAGGGAAAGGAGACAGATTTAGAATCAAGGGAACAAACAACAGTAACTTGTACTGCAGTTTCCCCGGAAAGGACATCCCCACCTAGCAGGGCATTGTATCCCCCTTTACCTAGCAGTGATAGTGAAGATGAGTCATCCCCCCCGTCTAGTCCATCTCCTCAAAACAGTCCCACAGCAACTCGGTCTAGAAAGTAAACAAAGGAGGAGATAGTGGCACCCTTGCGAGAGGCAGTAGCACCTGGGGGAGAGAGAATGTTAATTAAGATACCCTTCACCACACTCAATTTAGAAGTATGGGAAAAAGCTGCTAAGAATTATCAGAAAGATCCAGTAGGTACTGCTAAGAGATTTAAATTTATGGTTAAACAACATAACCCAGATTGGAGTGACATTCAGCTAATGCTGGAGGCTTTAACTGAAACAGAAAAACAGTTGGTTCTAAAGGTGGCAGGAGATTTAGCAGAAGATGTTCGCAGGATAAGGCAGGCTGAGAGACAGAGACAGGGACAGGGACAAGCACAAGAAGAGGATATTAAGGACATTTTTCCTCTTCAGGATCCAGGTTGGCGTCCAAATGATACAGATGACTGGGCAAAAATACAGAGTTATCAGGGTTTTATAATAAGAGGATTGGAGAAGGCAATCCCTAAAACCTTAAATTGGACAGCTTTATACACAATTAAGCAAAATCCATCTGAGTCCCCCTCTGAGTTTTTTGATAGTTTACGAGATTCCATGCGCTGTAATACATCCTTAGACCCTGATTCTGAGGATGGGATAAGGGAGTTAGTGAATTTGTTTTTAGGGCAATCCACAGAGGACATCAGGCGTAAACTCTAGAAGATTCAGGGACCATTAGGGCGAAATTTAGAACACTTACTAGAAGAAGCGTGGGTGGTTTTTAGCAATCGAGAACAAGGATACAAACAGGGAGTGAGAAAACTGGTAACAGTAGTCAGTGAAGGGAGAGGGAGGTGTGGACATGGACCACCTAAGCAAAGTCAGTCCCGGCAAGGTCCACCCTGGCTGGGGAGAAATCAATGTGCTTTCTGAAAGAAAACTGGTCATTGGAAGAACTAATGTCCAGAGAGGAGAGAAGGCGATGAACAAAGAAGAGGAGACCCAAGAAAGAAGGGATGGCTGCACACGTCAAGGCAGACTGAAGGGGACTGGAGGGTCTTACCCTAGCAGACCCTCTGGTTAAAATTAAGCTAGGGGAAAACAAAGAAAAAGTAGAGTTTTTAGTAGACACAGGAGCAACATATTCAGTACTAAATAAAGCTTTGATGCCTATGTCAACTGATTACATTGTGGTAAGGGGAGCTACTGGCCAACCTGAAAAATCATATTTTTGCAAACCTTTGAAATATAAACTTGGAAAGCAGGTGGAATTCATAGATTTTTGTATATGCCTAATTCTCCGAAGGCACTGATAGGAAGAGACTTGTTGGAGCAGTTAGAAGCAAAAATTACATTTAAAAATGGGGAGATTACTTTGGAGGTTAAAGATCAACACTATGTGGATATGTTTAGTATTAACAATCAATGAAACAAGCAATGATACTAAAACTGAAGATGAAGAAAAGATTAATAAAGAAATAATGGATCAGGTATCCCCCGAGGTATGGGCTTCTGGCACACCAGGAAGGGCCAAGAACGCACCTCCTGTGCAGATTAGACTTAAAGAAGGTAAGCAACCAGTTAGGGTCAAACAGTACCCCCTGAAAAGGGAAGATAAGAAAGGAATTAGCCCAGTAATTGAAATTTTTTTGCAGTTAGGGCTATTGAAAGAATGCCAATCTGATTTTAACACCCCTATTTTGCCTGTCAAAAAGCCTGATGGGTCATATCAATTGGTACAGGATTTGCGAGCAGTTAATAAAATAACTGAGGACTTGCACCAGTGGTAGCCAACCCATATACCTTGTTAACACATTTAACACCTGAACTAACCTAGTTTACTGTTTTAGATTTGAAAGATGCTTTCTTTTGCCTCCCTCTCCATGAAGCCAGCCAGAAAATTTTTGCATTTGAGTGGGAAAATCACAAAAGTGGTCCCAAAACTCAGCTCACATGGAAAGTATTACCACAGGAGTTTAAAAACTGTCCCATGATATTTGGAGAACAGCTTGCAAAAGATCTGGAGTCCTAGGAGGCCCCACCAGAAGAAGGACAACTGCTACAGTATGTAGACGACCTCCTGATAATTACTTGAACCCAAGAGGCATGCATGGCATGGACGGTAAGCCTCCTGAACTTTTTAGGCTTGCAGGGTATCGAGTATCTCAGAAGAAAGCTCAGATGGTAAAACAAACAGTTATCTATCTGGGCTATGAGGTCAGTGCTGGACAAAGGACTCTGGGGCAAGACCGTAAAGAGGCAATATGCCAGACCCCAAAACCCCAAACGATTAAAGAACTGAGGACGTTCTTAGGGATGACTGGGTGGTGCAGATTATGGATATACAATTACGGACTGTTGGTTAAACCCTTGTATGCCCAAATCACAGAAGGGAACAAAGATCTTCAATGGACAATGGAAGCTACGTGAGGCTTCCATGAGTTAAAGAAGGCCCTCATGTCAGCCCCAGCCCTGGGACTTCCAGACGTGAGTGAACCATTCTTCCTATTCTCTCATGAAAAACAGGGCATTGCCCTGGGAATACTAGCACAGGACTTGGGCCTGTACCGAAGGGCAGTTGCCTACTTTTCCCAACAACTGGATGCGGCAGCTAAAGGATGGCCAGGGTGCCTCAGAGCCATTGCAGCAGTGGTGCTGAACATCCAAGAAGCACGCAAATTCACCCTGGGCCAGAAGATGACTGTGCTAGTGTCCCACACAGTATCTGCTGTATTAGAACTAAAGGAGGGACATTAGCTTTTCCCACAGAGGTTCCTGAAATACCAAGCTATAATGGTAGAGCAGGATGACGTTGAGATTTTGGTCACTAACCTTGTGAACCCAGCTTCTTTTCTCAGTGGAAGTACAGGAGAACGAGTGATCCATGACTGCCTGGAGACGATCGAAGCTACCTACTCCAGTCGCCCAGATCTAAAGGATGCTCCTCTCGAGGACACTGAGACTTGGTTCACTGATGGAAGCAGCTACATCATCAGCAGAAAAAGGCATGCTGGGTATGCAGTGACCACCAGCAGAGAGGTAATCGAGTCTGGACCATTACCAACAAACACCTCTGCACAAAAATCTGAAATAATTGCCTTAACACGTGCCTTAGAATTGGCAAAAGGAAAAGAAATCAACATTTACACAGACTCAAGGTATGCATTTGGGGTTGTACATGCACATGGAGCTATCTGGAAAGAAAGAGGACTGTTGAACTCACAAGGGAAAAATATTAAACACGCACAAGTAATAGTAAGACTGCTAGATGCAGTCCAGTTACCTGCAAAGGTAGCAATTATGCATATTAAGACACATCAAAAGGTGAGCTCTGAATTGGAAGAAGGGAATGAGCTGGCGGACAGAGAGGCAAAAAAAGCAGCTAAAGGTGAAGTATCCGTTGAAGCAGCTTTGATTCCTGATGGACAGATTTCCCTAGAGGGTAAGCCAAAGTATAACAAGAGAGATAAGAGACTTATTAAAACCAAGGATGGGGAGTATAATAAGGAAGGATGGGCTGTTACAGAGAAAGGGAAGGGAAGGCTTGTGGTTCCCTCCTATATGTTATGGTCACTAGTAAAAGAAGAGCATCAGAAGAATAACTGGGGGGTAGACGCCTTGTACAATTATTTAAAAGATAGGATTGCAGCAAGGAATTTACAAGGTACAGCCATACAAGTGACCAGACAATGCAGACTTTACCTCAAAATTAATCCTAAAAATACCCCCAAACCAAAACTCGGACAAATTGGAAGAGGCTGTGGGCCTAGGCAACAGTGGCAAATTGATTTTTCAGAACTCCCTAGAAAGGAGGGTTACTGGTGTTTGTTGGTATTAACAGATATCTTTTCAGGATGGCCAGAAGCTTTTCCCACCAGGACTGCTAAAGCACGGGAGGTGACTAAAATATTGTTACAGGAGATAATACCATGCTTTGGAGTCTCAGCCACAATATCCTCAGATAGAGGACCACATTTTATCTCTAAAATTGTACAGCAAATTAGCTGTCAATTAGGCATAGACTGGGAACTGCACACTCCATATCATCCCCAGTCAAGTGACCAAGTAGAAAAGATGAATCATTTAATCAAGCAGCAAATTATAAGACTAGGGCAAGAATTAAAATTACCTTGGCCCCAGGCTCTTCCATTAGCATTATTGTGAATTCGGACAAAACCAAGAACAAGAGAAAGATTAAGTCCTTTTGAGATACTGTATGGAAGGCCATATGGGGTACAAGAGGAGACATCAACCCAAGTAGGGGAAGAAACCCTACAAAATTACATGATGGCCCTAAATAAACAAATCAGAGAAATTGAGAAACACGTGGCTGGGGCTCGGAGTAGAGAATTAGATGGACCAGTGCATGACATACAACCTGGAGATTATGTGTATGTCAAGTCATTGGCAGAAAAGACCCTGGAACCACAGTGGGAAGGACCATTCAAAGTGCTTCTCACCACTTTCACGGCAGTCAAGATCAAGGAGCAGAATGAGTGGATTCATCATTCCCAAGTGAAGAGGGCTCCAGAAGGTGCTTGGAAAGCAGCACCGGGTGATGATGGACTAAAACTAAAGTTCACTCGGGAAAATAAGTAGATTGCAGAA
Organism: Ploceus nigricollis; assembly: GCA_013399945.1. Lineage (NCBI taxonomy): Eukaryota > Metazoa > Chordata > Aves > Passeriformes > Ploceidae > Ploceus > Ploceus nigricollis. The sequence continues at coordinate 7,149 of VXBC01011633.1, forward strand.
ATGTTAATGTTAGCGTAGTTTTATTTTGTTTTGAAAAATGGCAAATATAAGTTGGACAGTTGCGGCCTCCATAATTGTGATCATGGCGACAACAGAAGTTAATACAATACCAAGCATTTACAATGTGACTGGCATATATGTTTGTCAAAGAAAAGCTTATGATTTTTACTCCCATAGGTCTCTGTCGAAAATGTTGAAGATTACAAATGCATCTGTTTGGGAAGGCAGAAATGTCTGGGGATGTCACTATGCAATTATTCAGGATGGGTTCCATGAACTCCATCAAGGACCTGTAAAATTTGTCCGAGTTAGCCCTGAATGTTGTGACAAATGTTTAAGAAACTGTCCTGAATTCAAACTTAGAAGGATGTGCAAGTGAGGATTTTAAATTTGACTATAATATAACTCAAGTTTGTGGTGTTTCTCAGAAACATAAGATTAAAGTGACAAAGCCACCACCGAAACAGAATACCCAGGCTAAAACTATACCTGTCCAAATTCTCAAAGAAAAAATTCAACCTATAGTTACCAGAGTTGGGCCATGTGCCATCAAAAGAACTGGAATTCAGAGGTTATTACTAAATCTGGAATGGTCCCTGAAGCGAGTGGAAATGGCAATGCAGGTAAATGCCTCTGCCATCAAACGAGAGTGTACCCCATTCCTTAGGCTACGTAGTTACAAAAGTGGACACCATACACCTTCAGACGAAAAAGAGATCTAACTGGGTTGTTAGGAACGGGACTGGGAGTTCTGAANTTGGGAAGGCAGAAATGTTTGGGGATGTCACTATGCAATCGTTCAAGATGGGTTCCATGAACTCCATCAAGGACCTGTAAAATTTGTCCGAGTTAGCCCTGAATGTTGTGACAAATGTTTAAGAAACTGTCCTGAATTCAAACTTAGAAGGATGTGCAAGTGAGGATTTTAAATTTGACTATAATATAACTCAAGTTTGTGGTGTTTCTCAGAAACATAAGATTAAAGTGACAAAGCCACCACCGAAACAGAATACCCAGGCTAAAACTATACCTGTCCAAATTCTCAAAGAAAAAATTCAACCTATAGTTACCAGAGTTGGGCCATGTGCCATCAAAAGAACTGGAATTCAGAGGTTATTACTAAATCTGGAATGGTCCCTGAAGCGAGTGGAAATGGCAATGCAGGTAAATGCCTCTGCCATCAAACGAGAGTGTACCCCATTCCTTAGGCTACGTGGTTACAAAAGTGGACACCATACACCTTCAGACGAAAAAGAGATCTAACTGGGTTGTTAGGAACGGGACTGGGAGTTCTGAACACAATAGTTTCAGAGGTATTAATGAACAAATTAACTGCAACTGGCAGTGACACAATGAGATTGCAACAGCCTTTACAATCCTCTTTATTAGCTTTAGGTACCTCCCAGTGAAAAGTAGCTAAAATTTTGCCAGAGTGGGAAAACATAGGAGAACGAGACCATGAATTAATAGTCGATACTTTAGGTACAGTTACTGGAAATATTTCCCTAGCTCTTGGGTGCATACAGGCACAGTTGTGGATGCAATCAGTGGCTGTCTCAGTTATTAGAGAGGGAGGAGAAGGCACATTTCCCACTGAGATTCGCAAAATTGTTTGGGACAATGCTTCGGACTTAGTGAAAGAGAGCTACAATCTTGGTGGGTTTTAGTCAACTTCACCTATAATCCCGTTACAAGTATGGTGACTGCTTTTGTTCTGACTATACATAATGCCTCAGTGGACCTGATATATCCAATAGTTGCATTAGGGTTGAATCATGAAGGAACTGTACTGCATCCTTCTGAACACAGAACGTGGGCACAGAAAACCAAAAGAAAGTGGCAGACTATTAATATAGAGTTATGTGCCACGAGAAGACAACTAGGATTTATATGTGAAGGAAGCATCAATAATGATCAGGATACCTGTCTGAATACAGAACAAAGCATTTGTCACTTTGAAGTCCATTCAATCAACTAGACAACCACACTCATGTTCATAAGACAAGGCTGTGTGTGCCTTAGAACAGCTTGTTCCACTATAGTGGTAGATGATCTCACTATAAATGAAACACAATCTAATCTATGCATTTGTAACTTTATCAAAATTGAAGGATGTGATTTCTCCTATCAGGCCCCTGTTGTTTCACATCAGTATTTGAAGGCAAACTTGACTACAGTGCAGGAGATATCACCTGTACCCATAGAGATGAATTTAACCTTAGTCAAACAATTATTGAAACATAAAGATCTAAAAGAAATGCTTGAGGACATTAAAATTATGAGGAAAAATACCCTAATTACAATACATCATGACACAGAGACCATACGGAGAGTGTTTAAAAGGCTAGAAGAAGATACATCTCACCATTGGTGGGATGTACTCTTTGGACAGTCACCAAAGACAATGGGTATACTTAATGCTCGAATTCATCTGATTATTGTTTCGTTAATCCTAGTTAGCATAAGTTTGATTTTATCCATTTTTATGTTTGTTTGTGTCCCAGGTGAAAAAAACCCCAACAAGATATATTACCATCTGTCAAAGGTGTGGCAGTCATATTCTCTTAAATCGGCAGTTTTCTTTATCTCTACCACAAACCACTCCTCCCCCTGGGGAGACATCTGCTGTTAATGGCCTATTGAATGTCTCTGCATGACTGATAAAAAATTACATCATCCCAATGTGGGATGCTCCACCCAGAGGGAGGAGCCACGCATTCCTCACTGAATATAACTGAGACTCTGGGAACCAGACTCAGGCTTTCCACTGCTTCCCAAGAGGAACAGCTGGGGTTTTCCACTGGACCATCGGAGGAAGACTATACCCTTCTATAGGATCACTGCTCTGACAGAACCACATCTGCCACTCCAGGAGGACTGCAGCCATTCCAGTCTGGACTGCTACCACCACCCTAACTAACAGGGTGTCAGGTTGTATTCTGACTCTGTCAGTGGTTCTTATTTTATATTATTGCATGTATTTAGTTCTTTTTCCCTTTTCCTAGTAAATTGTATTTCTGACTTGGAGTCTCTCACTGGTTTTGCTTTCAAACCAAAACAGTTTGAAATTAGACGTTACGACGGCTAGCAACCCTGACTTCTCTATCAAGAGCATATGGCGCAGTTTTAAGACACTCTTATTCTTATCGAATGACTTAGCCGAATGAAGAAAAATCCGTACATTAGTAAAAGAATTTACTAACCTCGTAGAGAGGGGGCGATGAATCAAGGGGTGTTGTATTGCACTAAGTAGTTTATTTAGTTATTATTTTGCACTGGGTGGTTTTGTTATTTTATGTTGTATCACATGGCTTCTTCCGTATTCCCCCCAAAGTCCTGTGGTGGTGGTCTTTCCC
>VXBC01011634.1:0-24011 GCA_013399945.1 Ploceus nigricollis
CGAGGAGCGGGAGCCTCTCTCTCTGCCCGACGCGCGGAGCCCGCAGCCAGCCCAGGTAAGCCCCGGCCCCGCCGCCACCGCCCGCGGCTGCCGGCCGGCCGTGAGGCTCAGCCCCGCTGCCCTGTGCCCCCGCAGACGCAGCCGAGACCATGTGTGACGAGGACGAGACCACCGCGCTCGTGTGCGACAACGGCTCCGGCCTGGTAAAGGCTGGCTTCGCCGGGGACGATGCCCCCAGGGCCGTGTTCCCCTCCATCGTTGGCCGCCCCCGCCATCAGGTACGGCACGCTCCCCCTCCGAGCCTCCCCGCACGCCCTGCCACAGCCGTGGTTGCGGATCCCTGCTGCCTTCCAGCCCTCCGCATCCTCCTGTCTTGCTGGGGAGCCCCGTGCTGCTGCCCGCGGAGAGGTTGCTGAGCCCCCGCTTTCCTCCCCTGCAGGGCGTCATGGTGGGTATGGGTCAGAAGGACTCCTACGTAGGAGATGAAGCCCAGAGCAAGAGAGGTATCCTGACCCTGAAGTACCCCATTGAACATGGCATCATCACAAACTGGGATGACATGGAGAAGATCTGGCACCACACCTTCTACAACGAGCTGCGCGTCGCCCCAGAAGAGCACCCCACTCTGCTCACTGAGGCTCCCCTTAACCCCAAAGCCAACCGTGAAAAGATGACCCAAATCATGTTTGAGACCTTCAACGTCCCCGCCATGTACGTGGCCATCCAGGCTGTGCTGTCCCTGTATGCCTCTGGCCGTACCACTGGTGAGTGCGAAGTCCTGCTGGCTCCTCTTCCCCAAGCGAGAACGCCCAGGACTGGTCCCCTACATCTGACAAGCACTCTGCCCCCCAGGGCAGGGCCCTCTGTGGGCCACATCTCTCATACGGCTGCTTCTTGTCTCCCCAGGTATCGTGCTGGACTCCGGCGATGGTGTGACACACAATGTCCCCATCTATGAAGGGTATGCCCTGCCCCATGCCATCATGCGCTTGGATCTGGCCGGCCGGGACCTCACAGACTACCTGATGAAGATCCTGACTGAGCGTGGCTATTCCTTTGTCACCACAGGTAAGCGCCATTCTCTCCTCCAAAAAGTTCCCTCTCGCTTCCAACCCTCGCACTTCTAGAGATGCTCTCACCCCGTTGCAAGCCCTGAAAACAGTTCCCGGGGGGAGTTTATGTGTGGTTGGGGGTCTGGAGTCCCAGCAGACCTATGGAGGCTGTGCAAGCGCTCCCTGTTCCTCCTCTGCACACACTGATGCCTTTGCTTTCCCCTGACAGCTGAACGTGAGATTGTCCGTGACATCAAGGAGAAGCTGTGTTATGTGGCGCTGGACTTTGAGAACGAGATGGCCACTGCCGCCTCTTCCTCCTCCCTGGAAAAGAGCTATGAGCTGCCTGATGGGCAGGTCATCACCATCGGCAATGAGCGTTTCCGCTGCCCAGAAACCCTCTTCCAGCCTTCCTTCATTGGTGTGTGCCCCCCTCTTCTCTCTTCCCTTGGCAGATTTTCCCTCTCTCCAGAGTCACCATGTAGAGCTCTCGCTTTGCACTTAACTTGTGCCTGCCTGTTTCCCCCTGCTGCCCCCAGGTATGGAGTCTGCAGGTATCCATGAGACCACCTACAACAGCATCATGAAGTGCGACATTGACATCAGGAAGGACCTGTACGCCAACACGGTGATGTCCGGGGGTACCACCATGTACCCAGGTATTGCTGACCGCATGCAAAAGGAGATCACAGCCCTGGCCCCCAGCACGATGAAGATCAAGGTAAGGCTGGAGCACGAAGCTCCTGGGAGCAGCCTTCTCTTGCCGCCCTGCATGGGGCTGTGCACAGCCCTGTGCCTGCCACCCGCAGCAGAGTCGTGTTTACTGACCTCAGCTCTCTTGGTGTTTTCCAGATCATTGCCCCACCTGAGCGTAAGTACTCTGTCTGGATCGGTGGCTCCATCCTGGCCTCCCTGTCCACCTTCCAGCAGATGTGGATCAGCAAACAGGAATATGATGAAGCTGGCCCATCCATTGTCCACCGTAAATGCTTCTAAACATGTTTACATGATCACTTTGCCAACCACGCTCAGGATGACAACCTTCAAGGTTGCAGGCAGCCGAGGGCCTGCAACAGCCATGTAACTTTCTATTTTGTAGTGATTTCTGGTTACTGTTGCTGCAAAGCTCCATGTGACACAGTGTATGTAAAGTGTACATAAATTAATTTATTTTATCTCGTTTTGTTTGTTTTTAAAACCAATGCCCTGTGGAAGGAAGCAAAAAACTTCAAGAAGCATTAAATCATCAGTCATTCTGTCACACCCCTAATGCTGTCATTTGTCCTCATTTGCTCGGGTTCTCCCATCACTTGTGGATATAGCCTGGGAGCGGTGGGCGGTGGGGCAGAAGTCCCCAGATAGGAGCGGGACTGGGGAGGGGACAGGACCGCAGCCAGAGGAGCCAGCTCTGTGACTCCCTTGGGGTGCAGGCTGCTCGGTGGCACTGAGGGCAGTGCGGGGGCGGCTGCATGTTGCATCACGTTGCTGCAAAGGGGTGCCCTGACACTCTGCAGTGTGCCAGTCCCAGGCGGGAAAGGGTTACCTGGAGCCTTTGCTTGCATTTCTTTTGGCTCAGCCTGCCAAAAAAGTAGCCCTGGCATGCTCCCGAGGAAGGCAAGGCTGGGGCTGAGGGCAGGTGGCGGGTGCAGGTTAAATAAAGAGCTTTCCACTCCACTTATGGGAAACCCACCTGCCATCGTGTTGTCCCTGGGTGGCTGAGGGCAGCCAGGGCCACTTCCTCACCCTGCCTGACACGCTTGCCCTTGCCAGTGGTCACGCATGAGGAGCTGCCTGCGAAGGGACCACCCCCTCCTCTGCCTCCTTGAACCAACCCTTCCCGGGATCGCATTCTGTGCTCAGGAACTCCCCAGGAGCCCGAAGGAAAATCCCAGGGGCTTCCCCTTGCCGCGGGCGTTTGCCTGCCCTGTTTGCCGATGAGGAGGCAGAGCAGAATGGGAGGAGGGAAAGATGCTCCTGGCATGTCTCGTTTCTCTCTTACTGTGGCGAGGGGGATCCGGATCCTCCTCTTTATTTCCAGCGTTCACACACGCACACACAAACACACACACCCCAGGTGTTCCCTCTGGGAGCTCCACTCCCTCTGGGAGCCATCCTAAAGCCCCGCCAGGCTTGGCACATGTTCCCGGGTCAGGACACATGTGCAGGAGCCATCAGCCTTTGAAGGGGGAGGACACCAGGAGCACAGGACCCTGCCATGAAAGCAGTGCCTGAGTTTTGGGCTGTTCTTTTGCTGTGGGAGACAGCAGTACTAGGTAAAAAAGAGATGATTTTCAGATAAACTTCCAGCCCAGGAAGGTTCTGTACTCTGCTGTGGCTATGCTAAGGGTGCATTTGTTTTGCATTTCGGCTGGTTTTACTTGCATTAAAGTGAGACCCATACATGAGTTCACTTTTGTTTAGCACAATCCCAAAGCAAAAGCTTGTGGGAGGAGCTGCCCTGGTCCTTCCCTGGTACCTGAGAGCAGGGAGGGCCACAGGGCAGCCCTAAGGACTCTCAGTGACTGGGGATGGACTGGAAACTAGTTGCTTCTCAAAAGACAGTTGCTTCTCAAAAAGCAAAAATGAACTTTTGTTGCCATTTGTGTAGTGGCACATACTCCATCTGTCAGCTCCCTGTTGGGATTTTGGGAGATGCTTAACATTAAGTCCTCAGTTCTTGACCCCTGATCTCAGGTTCAGTTGTGGCTTTGGTGGTGAGATGGATTTTAGGACCTGCTTCTGCTATTTAACTAAAAGACTGTTTTAAAAGCACAGATAAAAGTTAGCTTAGAATAGCAGCCTCATAAGTTAGACAGCATTTACAGACTCCACTTTTTCACCTATAATATTAATTTATGGCCCTAAACCCACAATGGAACAGGCTGATTTTTGAAAGGGGGGAGTGGTGCTGAGCCAGCCACTCATCTCCAGCCCGATTAAAATCAAAGGGATCAGGAGATGCTTACTCCTTCTGAATGAAGACCTATATTTTGCAGTGCCAAACTTGGGTTTAGGACCCCTCATGAGCACAGCTGTGGACAGAGGTGAGTCCTTCTGCTTTGCACTGAGGCTGCCTTGCACTGAGAGCCTGATGCTGCCACTGGCATGTCGTTGTCTGTTGCCTCTAACAGCAGCATTTGGTCTCACTCTAACTCCACAGCCTCTGTGCTAATTTCATCCAGTTGAAGATAAATGACCTAAAGTGCATTCTTACAGCTGAAAAGAAATGACTGGTTTGTTGTTTTTGTTTCTTAATCAGTGAACAGAGATGCCATGAGTCTTCAGCCTATGAAACCACCCTGTTCAGGTTTTAATTTCAAACTTAAACACTTTCTTTACCCTGAAACCAGCCTTTTATTTGGGCTTGGGTTTATTTGGGCTTTATTTATTTGTGCTTTATTTATTTTGGCCTGGGTTTATTTGGGCTTTATTTATTTGGGTTTTCCTTAATATTTTTAGCAATTGAAGACACAGATTGTTTGGAAACAGGTGAGTTGTATTTTCATATGGCTCACAAGCCCCATTGCTGGGAAGGTGGTTTGGAAAGTTTTGCTTGTGCACAGCAGTCTGGGTTTGGTCTTTATTGTGCAGTCCTCAGTAATTTCATTACCCTCCTTGTGCCTCTAACAGTACTGTTGGCAGCAGGCAGAGGGTGCCCAGGACCCAAAGGATCCCCAAGAACAGGATCCTCTGTTTTGAGAAAGGCAAAGGGATAAACGGGGCATCAGAGGAGTAAAAGGGGATAGAAGGAAGGATGCAGGACACTCACATACTGTGGGAGAGAGGGTAATGAAGGGGAATGGCTCTTACCTGCACCAAAAACATCCTCTGGGGCTGCAGCTCACTGCTTGCTCCACAGCCATCTGGATCCAGAGCTGGACCAGTGCTGGGCAACCCTCCAAAACTTCAGTCTACATTGAATGGACAATGCAAGAAGCTGCCCTCGGTCCAAATATCACCAAGGGATGGAGAATATTGAGAGAGGAAGATTCCTTGAAAGGACAAAAGTTATGTGGGGCTGTTTAAATGAGCCTGGGAGGCACAGTCATGGCTGGGTTTTGATGTAAGCTTCCCCCAGACCTGCAGATGCCTGAGCCATTAGCTCAATTATATAAGGAGCTAAAAGAAAACCTGAGTTCTGAGGGAAAGTCTTGAGGGAGCCTCTGAACAAAAGAGCAAAGGAAATCCTGGAGATAATGAGCACACTGGAGGGGTTTCCTAATTTTATTTTGATACAAATTTTGCTAAAGTGGAATCTGCATTTGCACAGAGAGCAGAATGTGGCCCAGGATGGGCTACCCTCCCACAAAGGTGATGGCTTTGTGCAAAGGGAGCTGGCACCCCAACATGCTTCTCCCCTTGGGTCCCAAAACTGCAGAAATATAAAGCTCTTTGACCCACAGTATTTACTGGGCTTGGCTTTGCTGGGAGGAGCTGAGCACCCCCTCAGACCTGACACCAGTGCAGCCCCCACACAGTACTCTGTTGACTGTGTGCCTCCCATGGACATTTGTCCAGTAATATTTCTTCAATGAGTTTTACTAAAGGACACTTGAGAATTATAATTGCTTTTCACAGGAAGCTCCTAAAGTGAGGCATTAAAATGAAGACCTTCAAAGATTCAAACAATTTTATTTTATAGGAAAATTTTGTGCTGTTTCTATTTCATTAATCCACAGGAAAAAAAAAATAATTGGATGGAACAGCTCTCCTGGGGCTGGAAAATGGAGTGCACAAGGGTGGCTGTAACCTATTGATCAGCCAGTGGATAACTGCAGGCAGTGCTGGTGTGCAGGGCTCCCACGTGGAACAGATGCCAGTCAGCGTGGGCTGCTTTAGCAACAGGACCATTGGAAATATCTCCCAGCCTTGTGTGCTTTCCTGGGAATTGCTGACGGCTTTGGGGATCCTCTTCAGACCCTCATGGCCAGAATATATATTGGAGGGACCAAAATCTTCTGGCTGCAGGCTTTGGTCAGTAGTTGTATTTGCAGTTTGTGAAGACTCTGTTTTTCATTTGTCCAGGATCTGAAAAGTAAAGCAGCTGCTGATTGCTATGCGGCAGGGAAAGCTGGAGCTTTGCTGGCTCCCTCTCGGGCTGTGGGCTGTGTGTGATGGGGATGAGCAGATGTTGGAGAAATCTTTCCTTTCTTCTCTCCAGGGCACCCTGTCAACCTTGGAACTACCCTGCCCTGTGCAGAGCTGGGGCAGCAGTGTGCAGACCCTCGCACTGCGGTGACTCTGGGCAGCTCATCCTCTGGGCTTGCAGGGACCGCGGCCAAACCCCGTCTTGTCTCGGCTGCTCAAGGCCACGCTCCGAAAATAAAGCTGCAGCTTGGAGGCAGTTCTGGCTGTTGATGTTCAGGGAGTGCCACAGGCAGCCCGGGAATGAGCCTCTGTGTAACTCCACCTCAGGGAGCTGCATATATATAGATCCCTGGAAGCAGTTTTCTTCCTTGGCACATCACTCCCACCCATAACTCACTCCAAACAAACACTCCCTGCTCCCCTGTGCCCTCGCTGCTTGGCTTCCAGCAGCTTCTCTCTCTTCCAGGGTAAACAAGACTTTAAAGTTGAGAAATCTGCTGGAGGGAGGGGGAAAAAGGGGGAAGATCACCTCGCAAAAGACTCATGCTCAGAGATGAGCAGCCCAAAGTCAGCATCAGCAGGCGTTGGCCCCTGAGCCTGGCTCACAGGGACACGAGGACCTGGGCCGTGTTTGCAGTGGAGATCACGTCCTGTCACACTTCTGCTGGGTTGTCCTCTCTCCAAAGCAGAAGTGCTGTAAGGCTTCAGGTACAGGTGTGTAAAGAGATCTCTGTATGGATGTAGCTCTGTTCTTTTCCCGGGGGAAAAGCTGCCCTGCTGCATGCAGGCAGGGACAAGGGTGCTCCCACGGGCAGATTGATGGTGGTCACAGGAGAGTCACCCTTCATCTCACACTGCTGGTTCCTCAAACGCCCTGGACACAGTCACTATCTAATCTGAGTGCAAAATAAAGGGAGTTCACACTGCTGTTTGTGGTGGCCAGCGCTGAGCTGCTGGTGCTGCATTGGGTAGGTCAGCGCTGGGAAGGGGGAAGGGCTGGGGGCCGGGGCAGTGCAAGGACCACAGCACTGCCAGCCGTGCTGAGGGAGCAGACAATGGCACAACAGTCCTGCTCTTCCCGAACCTCCCTGTGGCTGCCTGCAGAGGGAAGGAAGGAGATCTGAAGCAGACAACAAAAAAGAAGCCCACAAGTTTTCCCAGGGCAACTGTATCTGCTTCTGGAAGGCTTTTTAATTCCCTTTAGCAATAATAATCACAAAAATAGTTACAATAAGAGAGGCACAAGAGTCTAAACTGGTTTGAGTTTGCTAGCGTTGAACAACGCTGTCATTGGGCTACCTGCCTGCAGAGCACAACCAAAGGGCACCGTGGGGAGCTCTGCCTGTCCTGCACTGCATTCTGTGCTGAAAATTAGGAGCTCCAGGTGCTAAACCTTTCACTTTCTTGCCACAAGTTTTCCGGAGTGATGTGGGGGGACTGAGACACTTTTCCAAAGACAGGGTATTTTCTCAGTAGGGATTTTTTGTTCTGGAAGTCCTTATCCTCAACACTAGAAAAATTTTAAAACAAAAAAATATACTAAGAGCCACCAGAAATTCCTTATTCCAATCATTTTGAAGTAGTGATGGTGTTATTCCTACTTAATCCCCGCAGCACTGCAGCAGGTGAGAGGCCATGTTTCTGTGACTGCAGGAACCAAGCAGTTCACGTTGAAAAGTTGATTTTCTTTCTCCTTTCTCCTTTGCCATACCAAGCCTCCATCACAGTTTTCCTCTGTGACCACGAGCAAGTCAACATTCATAGCTCTGTTTGTTGCCAGTGAAGTGGCCTTCCTATTTTCCATCTCAAAGGAAGATAAAGAAGAATAGCTAATGCCCATAAAGGGTTTTGAGATGTTGTCATAGAAGGTGTTTGGGGAATGTGAAATACTTGTGATCCTAAATTTAGCTCCGAAAGTCATGCAGCCCAGTTTCCTGGCACAAATACCAGAGAAAGTCTTGAAATCTGAACATTTTCCAATTGCAGCCACGAGCCGGAGGCTGCAGTAGCCACAGGTGGTTCTGGGAATCTCTGGCTCCTGCAAGTCCCTTGCCTTGCTGAGAACCCAGACCTCCCACTTCCTCCCAGGCTGTTCCCTCCAGCAGTTTCTGTCCTCGTTCTGGGTGTGATGCCTCTATATTGGGCCTCCAAGAGCCCTTTGTAATAAGATTATTTTTCAAATCTAATAGAAGTGAGAAATTTAGGAGAATTACAGTGTTCAAACCAGTCTGTTCAGGGAGAATATGCAAAATCTTTCTTGGGATAAATTGTTTAGGAAAAGCATGGTGATTGATTTTTGACCTTCTACTTTGAGATATGTTCCTTCTTTCCTTCATTTTTGTTAGTCCACAGAAGACAGCCCATCCTGGCCAAGAATGCATGGTCAAGGTGCTATGGTTCCTCTGTTCACATTTGATGGGTTAAATGCCCAACAGGTTAATAAAGAAGATTGGTTCTGCTTAGTCAGCAAAATATGGCATTAAGTGGAACTTGGAGCTAAATTCCAAAGTCAATTTAAAAAGGGTGTAATTTAATCCTTGAGGTACTTGGCTTCTGCTGACGTGTTGTTTTATCTTTTTTAGTGCCTGCTGCACAAATGCCTGAGTGGAGAAGCAATTGTTTGACAGAAAGTTGATGTAACTCCTGCCACAAAATATTGATCAGAATCTAGAAACCAGGTGTGGCTCTGCCCAAACTGGAGGTGCTTTTTTTCTTCACCAGTTGCAGCTTCCCATGGCAAAGGCTGCAGCAGGACTGCAGGCAGCCCGGGGAGTGCACCTGCTGAATGTGCATCACCGTTTAAAAATAAAAAGGGAGAGAAAAGAATAACACGGAAAATATTGCAAGGTCAGCAGATGGCAGGAGAAGGGCTCATGCCTGGGCAGGGGGGTTTGGGCAAGGACAGGACAAATACTGGGATGGAGGCATAGCCACGTAAAGAGGAGGTGTCTGGGATGTTCTGCAGCACAGAAGTAACGGAGAAGGCTCCGAGTGCTGTAGTGACATTACACTCAGTATTCATTTCTACTATTTGTGCATGTTAGATTGGCTCTATTTCAGCATTGCAGCAAAGTTTCAGCCCGTGTACCCAGTCTCATTCACCCTCTGCTGCAATGCAAACCTGCTGGAGTTGATTCAGCCCCACTGAAGCTGAGGGGGACCAGCAGATTTGGTTAATTTTTAAGTGCTTGAATGATCAGGTCTCAGATCAAGTAAAAAAGCCACAGCAATAAAAGCAATCACAAGAGGAAGCAGAAAGGGGAAAGAAGGAATAATAATTTTACTGCTGTAGTTCCAGAACCTGGCATGGCTTGCGGCATGGAATATATAAGATGTATGCATTGAATCAGTTGCCTGTTCTGTAGAAATTTTATTGCTCATTTCATAATTCCCATCTATTTTTCTCCATTTTCTGTGGAAGAATCTGTCTGAATTAAGGATCAGTTGAGCAAATGAGGGTATAGAAGAAAACTGAAGAGCAGTAAGACCCAAGTCTGGACCGCAGGTTTTCTATAGGAATTGTGGTTTTGACAAATAAGATACATGGGTGGAAAAAAAAAAAGCATTAAAAGAGGAAATGTTTTATGACATAATCGTTATGCCATTGACTTTGTGCTGGGAAAGAGTGCTGAGCTGCAGTGGTGGAAGCAATGGCAGGCTCAAGCTCCAAGGAGGTGTTTTCCTTTCTGACTCTGGTTTATCTCTGACCAGCACAAGGGTAAGTGGCTTTGGAATAGTTTTGGAGAAAGTAGCATAAATACACTGACTGCACATGGGAAGGGTGTTTTTATACGGGAGGTGTAACTGTAAGGAGGGTTTGGTATTGCTAAATGAATATTTAAAGCAAGTGTCTGATAAGTTCTTCACTGGCAGTTTGACTTGTGAGTCATGTTGCACAGCCCCCAGCCATGCCCCTCTCTATTTATAAAGTCATGCCTGGCTATATCTGACTCGCCAAATAAACCTTTCAAGCTGTGGAGGGGATTCTAGTGGCACAGTGTGGGAACCAGGGAATAATTCGGAGGAGTAAGGGAAATTAGAAAGGACACGACAAATCATTGCATGCTGACTTTCCTCTGAAGACCAGATCAAATGTGCTGCGGGGCTTCTTCACCATGAAAAAGTCCAGGAGGCAGGGGTGCACGGCTTCAGTCTGCTGGGCACAAGGCAGAGAAAGAAGAGTAGAGTGAAGGTTTGTCTGAGCCGAGCCCCTGCAGGTGTTCCAGGATGTGTGGAGGAGCAGAGGGAGGTTACCCCAGGGAAGCATGCCAGCAAACCCAACAGCCACTGGTTTTTTCCCTGTGCACAGTGCCTGGAGGGAGGCTGGGGGGCTGCTGGAGCTGCTCCCTGCTGCAGCTATGGAGTGGAGTGGAGCCTCAGTGGGGGTCCCTGCTGGCATCTGCCCTGGCCCCTGCCTCACACGGGAGCCCTTTCCGGGTCACTGCCCCCGGCTGGCTGTGGCTGTGGGGTGCCTCGGTGCTGACAGGGCTTAGATGTGCAGGACAGGAGGGACACATCTCCAGAGCTGCATCCTCCTGCCCTCCTGCCCCTCCTCCAGCTGGAGCTACACTAAAGTGTGTTTCCAAATGGTGATAACATAGTAGTTAACAAGTAGATGCAGGACAGGGGAGATGAGGCAAAAGGACATGGGGAAATGCAGTGGAAATTGTACTGGGAAGCACAGCAGGGCTGCCAATAAAGGTGGAAAGAAGAGTCCTGACCTGCTTTGTCCATCTCCTCTTCACAGACAACAGGCGAGGAGGGACAAACACATGCAAATTGTTTTTAAAGAGTGGTTTGGGTGAATGCATGATCTTACTTTTTCCCTGCCAGTCCTTTTTCCATAGTGGTCATCTGCAAATGACTGGTAAATGAGAGATGAGGGCTGAATGTGGGACACACGTACATCCTGAGCCTGCCTTTGAAGAAGCAGGGCCCCATCAAATGTAATGGTTACCTGGAGAGACAAATGCCATCACTCCAAACGTCCCCCCTTGCTCCTTCTTCCTCCCACTTTCTATACTGACATGATGTCATATGGTCTGGAATATCCCTTTGGTCAGCTGGGGTCACCTGTCCTGGCTGTGTCTCCTCCCAGACTCCCATTCTCTCAATTTCCTCACCAGTGTGGCAGTACCAAACGCAGAAAAGGCCTTGGGTCTGTGTAAGCCTTGCTCAGCAATAACAGAAACATTGATATTATCAACCCTGTGTTCTGCATAAATCCAAAACACAGCCCCACACTGGCCACTGTGAAGAAAATTACCTCAGCTAAATCCAGCACCTTGGAATGCAGATTGGTGGGGTTACAGCATCCCCTCTTTCTGAGGCTTTAGTGACTGAAGGAACTGTTTTTATTCCTGCTCTCCTCTTTCTGTGTGCAGGAGCTAACTGCTTTCTGCTGGACATTGGTTTGGCTCTGAAGGACTTCACAGGAAGCCAGTTTCTTTCCTGTCCAGCTCAGCAAGGCAGCACTGCCATAGTGTTCATTCACCTATCCTGATTGCCTTCCTCCAAAGAGGTTTTGGAGCAGACAGTGGGTCTGAGCACCATGGGGACAGCATTTGGAAGCAGTCACATAGGGCTCTACCCCTACAAATGAATGAGTGTTTCATCCATTTGAGCCAGAGGAATATGTTTGTCTGGTCTTGCAGGGAACGGGGAGCAGGATTGTGGGGTTGACAAGGGTGCCCACACAGCTGTAGGAGTGTTGGGAGCACAGGCCAGAGCCCCAGACTCCCAGTCTCCTCTCTCAGGAGTAAAGCCAGACACCTCATCAGCCACTGCCAGTAAAATGCCCTGCTCAGTAAGTTTCTTCTGTGAGCTTGTCTCAGTGAAGTTTTTTAGTTCTGTATCCCCCAAGTTTCTCACAGTGTCCATCATCTCTGACCCAGGGCAAGTGGGGCAGCAGGTGAATGTCAGTGCTGGGGCAGGATCTGACAAACTCCACAACCAGCTCATTTTCTGCTCCAGAAACAGCCCTCTACACCGCCCTTGGCCCCCTTCAGTGGCAAAATCAGCATGTAATTTTCCAGAAGCAGCCTGGCTGATGCTTACAGTGATGTTCCTGGACATGAATGGCTCACTTTGTGTGGGGTGGCAGAGACAAGGGGGTCAGGGCACCAGGGTGGATTTTTGCAGGGAAAAGTCTGGTTCACAGGAGGCTCAGGCTGGATTCCCACCAGCAGGCAGGGAGATGAAAGCCAGCCCAACACCATTCTCCAGAGCCACCAGGTTCCCTGTGCTGAGTGGAAAATTCATTATAAACAATACATGCAGATGTCAGCACTCTCTGGGGGAGCAGCTCACAAGTGGTGCACAGGTTCTTTTCAAGAGCATCCATTTGTCAAAACCATTCTCAAGATAATTTCTGGTGCCTCAGAGGGATGCTGTGTTTCAAGCTGGGGCTTTTCCCACTGGGCACAGGTTTTGCTTGCTCCCCATCCTCTGAGAACCAAAATCTGAGTGCCAAGCCATGTGACAGCAGAACTGAGGTACCCTTCTTGTAGGGATGCTGCAGGATCCACAGCTGCTTTTTGATTGCAGCTGGCCTTTTTGGTGACTGTCCTTGTGAGGAGGTTGCTTTGCTGGAGTGGGTTAGAATGGTGAGCACTAGAGGGAAAAAACAGGTGCCTGGACAAATGTATTTAAATTTTAGTTAGAAGAGACCTTGGGGAAATGATGGTAGTGTTTGCTTTTCTGTATTTTAAATCAGTACTGGCTCTGCTGAACAGCTGGATTTCCACCCAGGAAGTGATGAGGAAACCCTTAAGACAGGATGGGTGATTTTACAAAATGCTATGCGATGTGAGGGCTGCAGATACACACCCTGCTCCCCGCCAAGGTAGGCTGGTGCTTTAACTACACAGCCGGAGGAGGCTTGGGCTGGCGGGTGTGTGTCGCCTGCTGGCCATACAGCAGGGGCCGGGGGGGTGCAGGACAATGCCAGACAGGCCAGGATGGCTGACGTGCAGCTCTGACGGCTTCACAGCGGCGCTGACAGAAGGGCTGAGCCCCTGCCGCAGGGCTGTCCTGCCGCCGGCAGCCACCAGCGGGTCACCGGCATGCGCCTCACCCTCCCCAGGGTGTCTTGCTCTTCCTTGCCTTGCAGCAGCATTTCTTCCAGCTCCCTCAGGCAGAGCTGGGGGCATGCCGAGGTTATTTACCCAGACCCAGAAAGTCCTTTTCCAAAAAGAAAACTGCAAATCTGGTGAGCGGTTCGTAGTGCTTAGCACGTATGTGTATGCTCAGGCTGCTGGCTGGGGCTGCTACCAAGGCAGAGGAAGGAAGGGGCACGATAAGACTTTAATCTCCCTCCTCACTGGGGGATAAACGGACCCTGGCTGCGGTGGCATTTCCCAGCCCGGTAGCCAAAAGGCTGATCACACGCCTCTCTCTAGCTGCCGAGAGGTGCTCTCAGGGGGTTCGCACATCTGCAGACTCTAAGGGGTTAAAAATAGATCCCACCCCGCTGATGGCACATTTTATGTCCATTTAAAGGTGTGCCATGCATTTCCATCCTCCGTGAGACCTGAGCAAATGCCTTCATGGTGCTGACATTTTGTTCAAGGCTCTTTCTCTTTCCTAAGCCCGCGGCCGCCCGGGCTGGCTCCCCACTCTGAGCGCTATTTTGGGGGGCTGCGTTTGCCCCCGGCTGCCCTGTTCTGAACAAGCAGCTGCAGTGTGATCGCTGGCATGTCTGTGGTGCTCCTGCTGCAGTCCTGCCCCGACACACAGACAGCAGATAATGGGTTTGTATTTCTGAGCAAGTCAGGGAGCTGCTCTCTAAACGAGTAAAATGGTTTTTTGTTTGTTTTTAATAAGCCAGAGAACACCTGTTAGAAAAGCACAGAAAATTCTTTCTGCTACTATTTCGTGTTGGCTGTGTGGGATGGTTGCGCTGCCTTTTGGAGTGGACACCCCAGCAGCGCTCCTCTGGCGCACGTGTTCCTCCAAGCGTCCTCCACGTGTGCCATAGGAAACATCTGGGGCTGGACCTCTGCGCTCCGGCCACCCCAGCTCGGTCGAGCCCCAGCCCTGGCCCGGCCCCTTTGGAGCTGCGGGGGTGAGTTCCCGCAGCGCTGCCACCTCCGCACCGCCGGTGGCAGGGGTCTGACCCCAGGGGTACCGGGCATGCTGCCGCCCTGGTGCAGGTGGGGTCCAGCCCTGGTCAGCGCTGCCGGTCAGGGAATTTCCCACACATGGCTCCTGCGGCCCAGGAGGCTGCTTAGGGTGTGCATGGGGTGATTAGAGCACACAACCGGGCACCTGAGCATATTTGGAAGAAGCAAAAGCAAAGAGGAGCTGCTGCCAGTTCTGCTGTGGAGAAGAGCAGTGAGTGGGGGCTGGCGTGGTGGCACTGGGTGGCAAAGGGTGGCACCCTTTGAGGCATGTGCTGCTGCTGCTTTGGCAGGGAGAGGGGAGCAGGGAGCAAGGCAGGAGCCCATGGCAGGGGGATACCAGCAGATTTCCTTCCCAGAGTGATGCTGGCAGGAGCCACATGCTGCTTGAAAAGGGGCTTTCTCTGCTGGCATCCGCCAGCTCATGCACAGACCAGGCCACCAACTCATGCCATATGAAACCCAAGAAAGCTTGGATAATCTCCAAAGGGTGGATGAAATTCCCATATCAAGCAAACTTCAGTGTAGCTCTGCCGAAGTCCAGAGAGGTTTGCCTTTGTGGGAGGACCTGGGTACTTTTATAAGGGGCTCCATTCCTCCCCCAGGAGCCCCCAGCCAGTCAGTGTGGCTGAGACCATATTAGGGATGCTCTCCCTGAGTCTGAACTGCTTGTTTCCACCAGGTTCCCCCAGGAAAGCTCCCTGCAAGGTTCCCCCCTGCACCGTCTCAAAGAGGCAGTGAAGGCAGCATCGTTGGGGTGAGAGGCAGGGACAATGGGACCCCATTGCTCGTCCTCCAAGCCAACACTTATCCCAAATGAGTAAAAGTGAGACCAAGCCAAGGTGCCAGCAGGGAGAGAAGGGGGAGCTGTCAGCCTGTGCCCAGCCTACTGCTTGCAATTTTCCAGCTTGCCTTTGCCTTCCTTGCCACCATTTCCTGTTTTTTCTGCTGCCCCTGTGCAATTTTGGAAGCAGTTTAGAAATTCAGCTCAGCAGCTGAGCCTTACCCCTGTTCAAAGCTGAACCCTTGATGTGACTGGCTTTATTTGGGATGAAATTTTGCAGGTCCCCACCAAGAGGCTGGGACTCCTGCTCACCTGCAGGGTACTGCTGAGGGCAGGTAAACCCCTCTCAGAAGCTCCCCACATGGTTTCCTCTTGTCCCCATTGTGGCATCCTCCCCCACCCCATGTGCTCATCAGGATCTGGGATGTCCTTTGGGACTGCTTCTCTAGGTGATCTGGGAAAGAACTTCAAAAACATTCGTTTTTCTGAAGTGGTGCTGGAAGTGCTTCAGAATAAAATTGAGGTAGCTGTGACAACCTTCAGTGAACGATCTCAAAGGACACAGCCACAGCACTGGGATCCATAAAAGGAGTTTATGTTCGGATGAGAGTTTTTTTGTGTTGAAGACCCACCTGTTTCCAGGGGGAGAAACAATGAGATTAGAGATTTCACAAACTGACAGTGAAATCAGCTCAGAGCCAGCACTGAGCTGCCAATAATTTCTGGTGTTTAAAACCAGATTCAGTAATATGAACTTGAGCCAGCCTTGTTCCCAAGCCTTCTCATTGCAAATTCTGTGAAGCTTTTTCAAGCATTAAATTATTCTCTACAGATCATTTGTTATTACCCATCAATTTACTGCTTGGGAAACTGATCCATCACTGTGCAGGCTGCTGTTAGATGCAGGACTGGCACTGGGCCACCATATGGGGAATTGTGAGGCATGGGTTCCTGTGCTGGAAGAAACATCCCAAAGCCACAGGAACAGCTTCTGTCCCCATCACCCAGAGGCTGACTCTAGCCCAGCAGTGATGGTCTGAAGGACTGATCTTTCAGAACCCACTGTTTCAGCAGCACCCCCTTACTGCTGTGAGAGAGGGAGCAGGTGACAGCACAGGTGTCTCTGTTTTGCCCCAGAAATTTATGTTCTCTCAGTGACAGATGGGCTTTCAGACATAGCCTTTGAATGGTGGAGATTTTCAATCCCTTGCTTGTGGCAAATGCTGTACCAGCCTCTTGGGTGTCATCCCAAAAGAAGGAGAGGAAGATGTGCTGGGATTGAAAAAGGAAGATGAGCAGAAACAACAGCAAAAGTAATCCTGTCCAGTGGCCAGATGCACTCCCCAGAGGGGAGTATGAGCCAAGAGCAGCTTTGGGTGGTCATGCGAGCTTGAGATAAGACTGAAGGAAAGTGTGTGGGCACAGATACTTCTCCATTGCCTGTCTCTCCCTGAGTGGGTGCACTCGGGCTGCCTCCTGCCCTGACTCGTGGAGGTGGCACCCTGCAGGTGTTACTGAGACCACGAACTCTGGAATGTCTTGCACACTGCAAGTGACTGTGTTGGACTCTGCCACTTGGAGCATGATGCAAGTCTGCCTTGATGACTTTTTTGGGAGCAAGATCCCACCACAGGGTGAATTGCCTCAATCCCTGTTTATCCTTTCTTTCAGGGGAATTTCATGAATGACACAAGTTATTCCTGACAGACATTCAAACCCCAGGCATTTTCAGATTGGATTTCTTTGTTTTGAACCATCCCCTTTAAGCATGGCGAAGGAGAGGTGAATGTAGGTGCCCACTGTGGTCCCAAGCCTTTAGCAGAGCCTTTAGTTTGGAGGGAATACATGTGGATTTTTAGAGAGTAGCCAACTCTGGATTTACTCCCCATTCACTAGCTTCTTGGGAAAAAGAGATGTGGTGAGCAGTCACCTCCACATGTACCCACACCCCACCGCTTGTAAGGAGCTGTGGGAAACCCACATCCATCGTGAAAAACAGCTTAATTGTAGTTTATAGTGGGGTGTCCTGCACTGCTTGTGGAGCTGCACATCTGGAAGCCAGCTCCTTGCCTTGGCCATGGGACAGCAGCTGCTGAGCAGAGACCCGGGGGTCACCAGTGAGCCTGCTGCTCACTGGGGCTGCTCAAGCAGGAGATAAAAAGGGACAGGTGGGAAATGTCTCCCAATCTCCTGCCTCTTACTCAGCTGGCATGTAAACTCAGATTTTTATCAGACTGAGTAGGCAGCCTGCAAATGTGTTGCTGGGGTCAGTGCCTTGACAAGCACCCGTTATTGCAGGCTGTAAGATCTGTTCCCTTGCTAGGAAATGTTCACTTGACCAGTGAACAGTGGTGTGCAACCTTGCAACCTTAAGGGACCAGGAAAAAAAAAGGGAAAAAAAGAGCTGATACCAGTATGGACTTTATTCTTTGCCACTGTGACAATTTAAAACTGGGAGCTGAGCTTTGTGAACATCCAGCCTCACTGGGTGCCCAGTCCAAGATTCAGGACTGCAGAAGCCAGAAGGCACTCAGGGGTGGGAAATGCCTCTCCCTGCTCCTGGCCACATTCCTAGCACACAACCCAAGGAGCTGCACCTCTCTTTTCATCTTTTAGCAAGGTGGATGGAAAGCATGGACCTTTGACAAGACTCAGAGGAGCTGCTAAGGTTGCTGTGAACTCTGCTGCTGTGGGTGCTTGGAGGCACAGCCGCTAAGGTGTAACAGCAAAAATATTCAAGCTGCTCCAAGAAAAATGTGAGACTTGCATAAACAACAGGATTTGTGATCAGAACTGCCAGACAGGTTGCACGGCTTCCCCAGCAGGTTGCAACTCACAACAGCTGTGGTCAAGTTTCCCAGAACTCCGGATACCAGGATCAAGCAGTTCTGGGAGACTTCTGCAGCCATGTGCACTACTGCTGACTAACCTGTCCCTAAGAGCATCTGAACCAACTCTTCTGATCTTCTCCCATGACAGTGTTACCCTGTGGGCAGCTCGTGTAGGCCTAAAAAGGATAATAGCCCATGAAACCAAAGAACCTGCATCTGCAGGATTAACCAGGCTACTATGAGCAGCATGATGGCTTGTTTTGTGAAGTGATTGGGACAGCTACCCCCAATATTTGGCAAGAATACACTGATCTAGATGAAAGCAGAGTTTATATGTCTAAAAAGATTGTTTTTTTCTCTATCTGGCAAAATTTTCTTGCTGATTTGGAGTTTATGCTGTTAAATACTTTAAAAATACATTTCTCGTTAAGAAGCAATCTTATTTATTTTCCTTGGTTTCTTTCTCCTCCAGACTTTATCCAAGCAAACTCAGCAGCCCAGTTTCAGACTCTGACAGCTCCTGATTTGGCTGGAAGCCAGTCTGTGGATCTGAAAGATGTGTTGACATGTCATTTTCCCACTCCTACTGCATATAAACTGTCCACTATTCCCCTTATTGCCTGGAGCTAGGGAGAGATGCAATGGCAAAAGGCTGCAAGTCAAAACCATGTGTAAACTACCCATGTGATTACCCAGTGTTTTTCTGGACCATACTCCACAAAATAACATCCATGCTAATTTTGCATTACCTGCTACTTTTTGCGTAAAACTCAGGCTATCTCTCTGCTCTTGACTTCACTGTGGTTATTTCAGACAGAAATAAGGCTGTTTCCCAGCCCTGGCTGCTGTCCTCCCTGGTGGGAATGGTGCACACATTCAAATGGGGGTAGTGGAGGAAACTGGGACTCCTGGGGTTTGGCATCAATCAGTCATGTGTCATGGATCTGGTCAGAAACTCTTGACCTACCTGGCCACCTGGTTTGTTATGTGTAGAAGAGCAATAATAGGAATTAAGAGGCGTAAATAAGATCCTCAGGGAAAAAGTGTTTTAAAAGGAAAAAAAGCATGTTTAGAATTTCAGTGTTATGATTCAAATGGTGTTTTTATTTCCTTTTTTAACGAAGGCTAAGTGCAGCAAAGTATGCAAGGGAGGAAATTCTAATGTTAGTATCAGCCTCATAAATGTTGTACTTCCTCATTTAGGAATCATTTAATAGCTGGCTATTCTCAGTACATGGAAGTCTCTGCCATGAGGTATTGAAGCCAAAACTCATTAGGATTAAATTAATAATAATGTTTATACAGCTACACTGAGAATATCCAGAGCTGCTGTGTCGAGGACAGGAAATGATTCTTGTCTGGCACATACGGAGCTGCTTGGCTGTAGCTGGAGGGGTGAGGGAGGAGTTGCTCTTTACCAGGACGGTCTCAGCATCCTGCCCTGGAGCTGCCCAATGTCTCTGGAGCTGGTTTGGGATGCTGGGCCCTGTTGCCTGGTGGTTGCTGCACTGTACGTGTCAAGATTAGATTGTGGCATGGGGAAGGTGCCCGGCAGCCACATCCAGGCTTTTGCTTACATCAGCCTCAGGTGACGTGTGAAGTACAATATCAGCTCTGCTGGGTGTCTCTGCACACTTCTGTCACAAGTCTTCTTACACAAGTGGTCTCCAGTCAGTTTCCAAGCCTTGCAGCTGCCCCTTCCCCAGGCACTGGGGGATGCACACACAAACTGTTGGACTGGGAGGGTTGCACTGTGAAGGAGAAACTTGAGCAGGAGTGTGAAGGTGCATCTTACCCCATATGACACGGGAGCTGGGTGCTCATTGTTTTGTCAGCAAGAGTGCTAACATTGTACTCTGTGCAGTACCATGGAGAGGATGGGTGGAGGCAGCTGCTAACAACACCCATCCTCATGTGTTCATCATGAAACATTGACACCTTGCAGGCTGTTGTGAAGATTAGGTGTCTCCTCTGAAAAGCACAAAGTTTAGGGAAAAAAAATTGCAGAAGATGGGAACTCACGGACAGTGTGCCAGGATCTGGAACCTGTCATACTGGCATTTCCTGTGTGATGGATGAGACATGGATTAATGACTGGGCAGTAGGTTTATGAGCACCCCAGGAGAAGTTTGGTTCTGCAAAAGGCAATCCCTTCCTAATAGAGAAGCCATCAAAGAGCATCCATGCACCTCTGATACCACTGTGTCTTTTTAAACTGGTGTCATGGTTCAATCCCAGCTGGCAACTCAGTAGCGTGCAGTCCTTGCTCAATCTTCTCACTCCTTGGTAGGATGGGGAAGAGAAACAGGAGAAAAGAACAGGTAAAACTTGTGGGTTGAAATAAGAACAGCTTAATGATTGAAATAAAGTGAAATATAATAATACCAATTATAATAATAACAATAACAACATATAATGATAGCAATAAAAATGAGAGGAAGAGAGAGCTAGAACCCAAGAGAAACCAGTGCTGTACAGTACAATTGCTCACCATCCACTGACTGATGCTCAGCCTACCCACGAGCAGTCACCAGTGGCTCCTGGGCAACTCCCCCCAGTTTATACACTGGGCATAATGTTTTGTGGTGTGGAATATCCCTTTGGCCAGTTTGGGTCAACTGTCCTGCTCATGCTGCCTCCCGGCTTCTGGTGCAGCTACTCCCTGTCAGAGCATGGGAAACTGAAAAGTCCTTGATTGAGAGTAATCAGTGTATTCCTGACTTTATTGTCAGACTGAATCCAACACACAGCACTGTACCAGTTACTAAGAAGAAAATTATCTCAGCTGAAACCAGGACAACAGGGAACAGAAGTCCTTTGGGAAAGGAAAGATTGATACTATAAAATATGTGGAAAGAACAGCAGCATTTTCATAACCACAAGTGACCAGCTAAAACTGTGCAGGTTGGTTCAAAATGACATTTTGTACAAAATGACATTTTATAAAAGGAAAGGAAAATCTGCAACCCCCAGACCTTGCCTGTTTATGTGAAATCCACTTATGTCATCTGCTTGTGTAGATTGAGCACAGTATCAGAGCAAGAAACCAGAGTCCAGGTTAATTGGGGAGCAATCTGCTCTCCTCTCTAGACAGCACTGCTACAGCTGCTTTCTCCAGTTCTGTCTTCAGTTACAGGTGTTTATAAATCTATTGTTCCCTGTTATTTTCCAAGAAATACGCTCTGCTACAGCAGGTGGTGCCGAGGACATGGTTGGACCCCAGTGGGACCACTAAGGCCAAAGGGAGAAGGCACCAGGGACAACCCAGGTGCCACTGGAGCCCTCAGTGGGGAAAATAAATGAGCGAGGCAGCTCCCAAATATAATCCTCAGGACAGCACTGGGTGGGGGAGAAAACTGCTGCATCTGCCTGGTTTTATTCCAGGGAAGTATGCATGCAAGACTCCTGCATGTCTGCCTTGGACAGGGCACCGTGAGTGTCACAGCATGGAGAGAAGGAGCTCTCTGAAGGAGCTCCTCTCTCGTTTTTGAGGCTATTGAGCAGAGGTAGGAGCCCTGCTATTTCTGTGCCTCTCTTCCCAGTAAATACACTGCCCAGACTCTCCTCCCTGGCAGCCCTATCACCACCCACCCCTGAGAGCAGCAGGCAGAGCTGAAGCGAGCTGGGGAAGTTAGGACAGGTTTTAAAATGGAACTTAACAGGTTTATGGCTGCAGATTTGCAATGTGTGTGCCTGCAGCACCAGGCACTGGATGTCACTGCATTTGGCCTCTCCTGACTGCATTTTCCTGAATTGCAGCTGGACACGCTGGATTTCTCCAACATCCTGCTGTCACGGGGCTGTTGACATAACCGCAAGGGCTGGGGGGCTGTGAGGGAGATAGCCAGGTGCTTCTGCAAAGGTCAGGCAACATCTCTGTCCCCCTCACTCATGCCTGGGCACTATGGGGCTGGAAAGCCTGAGCCAGTACATGCAAAAACAGAGCTAAATACTCCTCGATCTGAGCATCGATTAAAGTAAGTCAATTTGGTTATGCTAGCTGTATCGATGAGCATCACTCTGCCGCGCAGGCAGAGGTGCTGTGTGTAACACCCGCCCCCTCACCTTAAAGCCACCAACACTATTGTTTCACTGGAGGAGTCTGGGCCATCTTTTACCATCCCGGGAATCCGTGCCAGCTTGTGGGTTTTTTTTTCATTTGTGTCAGTCAAGGGATGCGCAGGGCAAGGCAAGGAAAAATACTGTTTGCTTCCTTATTAGTTAAAAAAAAAGAAAAAAAAAAAAGAAAAGGAACAGTTTCCTAGAACTGTTTCTGAAAATCCATCAGTGCCCCCGTGTGTCGGAGCGGGGGCTGGCGAGGAGGACGGAGAGGCTCTGTGCAGAGCCTGCGCATGGCAAGGGCAGTCAGGTTTGCAGGTGTCCAAAATAGGGCGCTCGCAGCCCGTCGGGCAGCGGGTGGAGCTGGGCGGGGGGATCACTCTGTCCCCTCCCAGAGCGGGGCTGTGAAGTGAGAGAGCCGTGGCAAAGGCTCTGCAGCAAACCATTTTCAAGGACAACCGTGTCCCACAGGGGCACGATTCGCTGCGATGCCCTAAATACAGTATGTGAGAGAAGGAAATACCCAGAAATCGCTGAAGAGCCGAGAGTGCGTGTCCGTGTGCTGGCAGGCAGGAGGGCGGAAGGCGGATGCAGAAGCCGCCCCGGTTTCTGCATTTGTCTCTAAAGCGTTTCGTATCCCCAGAGACGGCGGCTGCCCAGCGCAGAGCTGGATTAGGCGAATCCTGTTCTGGCGACGGGTTTTTAAAGCAGATTAGTGCAAAATGGGGAGAGGCCCCTGTTGCTGCAGAGGCTTTCGCCTCCCTCCGGCCGGCCCCGGCTGCTGCGCATCCTTTGCTCTTTCAGGAGCAGCAGGGGAGGCAGCAGCTCCCCCGCGGTTACCCCGCGGCCCGGGGCGCCGCACGCAGAAGGCGCTGCTGCTGCTGCTGCATCGATTCTGACGCACTGCACGGACTCGCTGGGTTTCAGTGTGCCCCGACAGGCGCCGAGCAGCGCCGAGCTGCCGCTCAGCCGGGCGGCGGGGAGGCTTTCCCGGAGCCTCACTTGGTGCAGGGATCGCCCGGGCCCCAGCACGCCTATTGCTGGGTCCAGGACTGCGGTGCTTTGGCGTATTTATGGTTTATTTTATATTTGATTTAATTTTCATTCTATCTCATCCCGTTCGCTGTGCCTCATGCCCCCGTCCCCCCCGTCCAGGTATCCCTCCCCGCTCGGGGCGGGGCCGGNCACGTGTGTCCGGTGCGGCCCGAGCCCCCTCCCCGCGGCGGGGCCGTGCTGCCCTGCCCTTCTCCGCGGGGCTCGGCACAGATGGCTCTGCCCGAGCCGCCCTGCCGCGGCTTGGGGGCCGATCCCCGATCCCGGGGGCGCCCGGGCCCGGCAGGGTGACCGTGCGAGGGCACCCGGCCGCCGCCTGGCCCGTCTTACCCGCCCCCAGGACATGGCCCGGGGGTGGCAGGGCCCATCAGCCGGGCCCCACTGCCTCCAGCCGGATCCTGGCTAGGCCTGCGGAGAAGCCATGGCTGCGGCATCGGAGGTGTCTCTTTAAAGAGCCAAGTGGTGGCAACTCTCATCCTGAGTCACAGCCACTTATGTAAACTGTTGCCATGGGAGCCAAGCATCTCTGCAATTATATAAGCGGGTTCTCCGGCAAAAGCAGCGGCAAGTAGGACTGTACGCCAGGGGCTGGCTCTTAACGCAATTGCTTTCCTGGACCTGCACATGTAATCTGTCTCGGCTGAACACTTGGTACTTAATGCCACCTGAGGTTTGGTCTTGGGTGCGCAGCTGAGCGTGGTCAACTTCGTAGCCTGAACAGGTGCTGAGCTGGTAACATTTTGTTCTCTTCTAGCACAGAGTAATTCCCCTTCTGTTGTCTCACGATCTAAGAGAGTGGTTAGGCAGATAATAAATAACACGGTCAAGCTTCTCAAGTTGGTATTTTTTTTTCCCATAAGATATAGTTTCTTATTTGTAATGAAAGAATACGGTATCTGGCAGCCATTGATTGGTGTTTTGAAATATGCCTTTTGAATCAGCTGTCTCTGTTGTACAGCAGCAGGGAAAATCCTTGAGAACTGTTCAGTTAAGCCTCATGCTGTGTGTTTGTTGTTGTTGTTGT
>VXBC01011634.1:24344-56220 GCA_013399945.1 Ploceus nigricollis
GCAGCGGGAGGGGGCGGGCTCGGCCGGCGGCTCCCGACTCCGGGCTCCCGGCTGCGGCTCCCGGCTCCGCCATGGTGGTGCCGGCGCGGCGCGTGAAGACGGAGTACATGAAGCGCTTCAAGGAGCCCAAGTGGGAATCGTGCGGCGCCTGCTACCTGGAGCTGCTGCACTACCGCCTCAGCCGCCGGCTCCTGGAGCAGGCGCACCGGCCCTGGCTCTGGGACGGCTGGGAGCAGGACNCACCTGAGGTTTGGTCTTGGGTGCGCAGCTGAGCGTGGTCAACTTCGTAGCCTGAACAGGTGCTGAGCTGGTAACATTTTGTTCTCTTCTAGCACAGAGTAATTCCCCTTCTGTTGTCTCACGATCTAAGAGAGTGGTTAGGCAGATAATAACACGGTCAAGCTTCTCAAGTTGGTATTTTTTTTTCCCATAAGATATAGTTTCTTATTTGTAATGAAAGAATACGGTATCTGGCAGCCATTGATTGGTGTTTTGAAATATGCCTTTTGAATCAGCTGTCTCTGTTGTACAGCAGCAGGGAAAATCCTTGAGAACTGTTCAGTTAAGCCTCATGCTGTGTGTTTGTTGTTGTTGTTGTGGTTTTTTTTTTTAATTCCCCCACCCCCCCCGAGTTAGATGTGCTTGTCTGGAGTGGGGAAACTAATCTGATCCTATGCCCTTTGGGACCTGAGCTTTCCAGAATGATCTGTATTCGGATATTCAAGACTAAACTGCATTCATTGACCTTAAGAATACCACATTACACAAAAGCTTTAGCTATGCTGTCATCTGTTCCAGAGGCTTGGTGTTTCAGAGCATATTAGTGATGTGGGGTTCTGCAGTCAGCTGGATGGGCCTGTGGTAGCCAGGTCTCACATGGGGTGCGCACAGCTGCTGGGGTAATACACTACACCTCCCCAAAGCTGTTGGTCTGATTTTAGCTGAGATAATTTTATGCCTGGTAGCTGGTACAGTGCTGTGTGTTGGATTCAGTATGAGAATAATGTTGATAACACACTGATGTTATTAGTAGTTGCTCAGCAGTACTTACCCTAAATAAAGGATTTTTCAGTTTCCCATGCTCTGCCAGGAAGCAGGTGCAGCAGAAGCTGTGAGGAAGCACAGCCAGGACAGCTGACCCAAACAGGCCAAAGAGATATTCCATAGCCAGGAAGTCCTGCCCAGTGTATAAACTAGGCGGAGTTGCCCAGGAGCCACCAACTGTGCATCACTGATTTCTCTTGTGTTTTATTCTTCCCTTTTCACTATTATTATTATATTTTACTTCATTTCAATTACTGAGCTGTTTTTATCTTAACCCAGGAGTTTTTCTGATTCTTCTTCCCATCCCAGCACAGAAGGAGGGAGTGTGTGGCTACGTGGTACTTTGTTGCTGGCTGAGGTTAAACCACAACAGCTCACCAGTATGTAACAGAGTATTAGTGAGCCTAGTTTTGCTTTCTTCAATCAGGCCTTGGGGAAGTTAGACTGGGAGCATGTATAGAAGAACTCCATAGTATCTCAGTAAGAAGAACTAAGGAATTGCAAAAGATCAGGGAGTGGTTGCATGGGAAAAGGCGATGCTCTCTAAAGGCTTGGCTTTTAGTGAGAGGAGGTGGAAGCTGTTGAAGCTGCACTCAGAACCTGGCATTCCCAGCTTTTCTGATGCACTTTGAATATGTACAAGACTGGGGCAGTTGTTGTAGGGGCCTGAATGTATTTTCATTCTTGTTGAGCCTATGGGTAGAGCACATAAACCTGCTACAATCTAATGGCACCGGCAGCTGCCAAGGCTAGAGACTGCTGGCCAGGGTGCTCAGCTCACTCATTAGCCTGCTCCCTGATTCCTTCCCTGACTCCTCTCTAGGGAAAGGTCCAGCTGGAGTTACTTGGTAGTCTGATTCTAGGTGGGATTTGGCAGGGAATAACAGCTGGCTAGCTGTGCAGGCCCTGTCTGCGGTCAGTGATGGCGCGTGTGACTATCCTGTGCGTCCAGTTGTGTCCTCAGTCCTGCAGCAGTGGCAAAGGGACTGTGGAGCACCAGTGGCCTGCCAGGCTGCAGGGTTTTGGGCAACCGTGCTTCTGTAACTGATACGCCTTTACCATGGATGCTGTAAGGGAATGCCTAAGGTTTTGCTGGGCCCTTGCTATTTTATACTTATAGTGGGAGAAAAATCTGTACTTCACATTGACTTCTTTGCCCAATGGCTTAGAAGAAACATTTTTTAACTTCTGCGAGTATTTAAGAGCTTTGCTAAGTCTTTAGCAGAAGGACTGAAAACAACTCTGCTGAGGCAGCTGGATTTAGTGGATATTCATTGTATCTTAATGCACATATAATATATAAGGAGGTGATCCATTTAGTATTGGACAATCACAAGGATACATTTTTCTTCTGCTTAGTGGCTGGCTAATTAAGGCATGTGGAGGAGATAACATAGAAACTACCACTCTGAAGCTTCTACTATTAAACTGCCTTCTTTTTTTTTTTTTTTACACTCTGAAAGAACTTAATTACACTGAAGTGCTGTGGGGGTAGCTGAGTGTGCTCATGTTGATGACATCTTCTGTCTTCTGAATCTGACACCCACCCACATATTGGAACATCCTAGCTGTTACCTGGCTACTGCTGCTTCCTGCTGTTTTGTGGGGAATCTGATTTCTGCCTGAGTGGTATTGACAGTGCTTGTTGCCAGGATGGCAACAAGCTGGTCAGCACTAATGTTGTTTAATATCTGAGGTAAACACAATTCATAATGGCATGTGCCGCCCCAGTTTCCTCGTTCTCTCATTGAAATGAGCCTGTGTGCGTTTCTAAAAGTTGTGAAAAAGTTCTGGTGTGTGAAGAGGAAGTGGATGTAGGCCACTTGGCTTTAATGTTCAGTGGTCTTGGTCTAAAGCACTGCCAGTGTGAACCCCTGGGGCAGCACGTGCGACAAATGTGCTTTGTTGCTGTGTCTTCCACTGAAGCTATGGCTGAGTGATACCAAGGTGTGCTCGGAGGCAACTTTGGGTTAATTCCTTCTGGCCCTCCACTTGTGGCAGCTGTTTGTGGGATTGTTCTGTGGAACATGCCCAGGCACAGATGTGCTTTAAACATAATCCCACAAAATCTTGACCTAAATGAACTGGTGTAGTTGTGGTGTAGACACATCCTCAAAGCTGTCAACAGAACCCAGTGGGCTGGTAAGTAGAAGACAGAAGCTCTTGGCAGCAGTGCTGCTGTCAAACCTGTTGCTTGTGAAATGACAATGCTGCACACACATGCAGGATGAAGGCATCTTCCAGTCCTTATTGCCATTTCACCTTCAGCATTTTTGTGCAGTGGTCTTAAGTGACAGCAGTGACAAGCTGCCATCGAAGGCATATCCCCGAAAGTATTTGGAAAGTGGCTGATCTGGATTAGTGGAACTAAACAGAAGATCCAATTTCAAACTTGTTCCCTGATCTTGTCTGTCATCGTGTTGCAGATGCATTTGCTGGCCCATGTATGTGGGAAGGAGCAGTTTGTGGTGGGGATAGAAGGCAAGGGTGTCAATTCAGGAGTTTACAGTACTGTTATTTAAAGTTGCTCCCATTTTTTTTTCCTTTGGAAACAAGCTTTGCTATCAAACCAATCCAGTAATTACTTTCCAAACTCTGCTGCAGACGAAGCTTGTGTGAATCTAATCAGCTCTGAGCTGCTGTGTGTCTTCTAGCTCCAGTATTGCCTCACGCAAGATCTGCCTTGAAGAAATGATGTTGCAATCTGTTTCATCTGTAGTAACTTACTTTCTACCCAGCTGTAGTTTGTTGATATCCACCTGGTAATATAGCCCCTTCAAGAGGCGTAGGAGACCTGCCTCACTTGGGGAGGTGTCGGTACAAAAGCAGGAAACTTGCAGCTCTGCCTGCAGCAATGCAAGCACAAAGTGCTTCTCCTGATGCTGAGGTAAGGAGCCAGCATCTCTATATAGAGATAATACTGCTGACCCCTGTGACCTGGCCCATGGGTCTAATCAGAATGCTGTTGATATCTGTAGGAAGTCATCAGGGCCTTTGAAATGGAGCTCCTGTCTGCCCCCCGGGGGGTGCAGTGTTGTGGGAGAGAGCAGCTCCCCTGGAGTTCTTCCTGCCTGAGCGGAGCTGTTATGTAAGTGAGGCGATGCAGCAGGGTTTAAGTGACCTCTTCTGGACAGGAGCTTTCAGCAGCCGTGTTGGGTGGGCCTGACAGACTTGTTCTGCCTGTTAAGCACTTAATCCCCTCCTGTCCATCCAGTGTGCTCTGCTTAGCATCCATGATGCAGTTTTAAACGTTTCTAGCTTTTCCCCTCTCCTGTCTAATCCCTGTAGTGCTGCAAGCTGGTCAGTTCTGAGTTTCCTGTGTCTGCTGGAGCTGGTGCTCTGCATGGGAAGGAGAAGATGGGTAGGAGTTGCTGGTGCCTGGACTTCCTCCTGAGCAGCTGGGTTTAAGTCCTGCTGTCAGTTGCTGCTCTTCTGACTTCATGTGAAAAGTGTTGCCTAAGAAAAAGGCTTGGATATAAACCGTGGTTTTAAATAAAAGGCTTAAATAACTGTTAGAGATCTTGTGCCTTCATCAACTGAGTTCTGTGTAAATGGCACTGTAGCAGTGGGTTCATGGAAACCCCTGCTCTAATAGCAGGTGCTCATAAGTGCCACAGTACACTCTGGCATACAGCATTTACTGTAAGGCTGTGCACAGGACTCTGAGTGCCATTTACCCATATGCTTTTATTGCTATTTTGGGACAAGCTGGCTCAATGATTTCTGGACCAGCTGGAGCTATATCCTGGTGAGCAGCATCCCCAGGCATGGCTGTTGCCTTGTTTTTTAAAGCTGAACTATCCATGTAATTGCAGATCCCCCACTTTCCTGTATTTTTAAGTCTCTAAATGCCACTTCTGCTGTTTATGAAGTCAGTGTTGCTCCATCCCCCTTGCAGAGAAGGAAGATGACATTTTCCCTTGAATGGAGGATGGAACAGCTTTCCAAAAGGAAAAGCGCTCTTGTTGCAGAATTGACAGGAATATGTTCCTTTTCAGAGTTTAGTTTTCTCAAAACAGTGCTTCCTTCTGATAATGGACCTAGGCAGTCCCTCCTTTGGAGTGGCTGTGTAGGGAGATGCTCAGATAATATTTTGTAAGGGGATAACTGTGCTGCCTGTTTGCAGCCATGATGAATGAGCTGCCTTGTTTCAGAGTGAAGCTGTGTGTCCCAGAGCACAGGGAAAACAAGCAAAACAAGTCTAATACCACACTGAGCTCACTACTGTTGTCTTTTACCAGCCTTGTCTATAATAACTGAAACTACATCCAGCCAATATTTAGGTATGTAAAATTCATCTAGCCATTTTTACTCTCAACATGCCACTACTTTGGCCTTGACTAATTTTTTTTGCTTGTTTCGTGATGTCATTCAACTGAACTCTCAACAAATACAGCTCTAAATATTTTAACATTGCTGGCCACTCTTTACCAAATACTCAGCTGCACTGCAGTATCACCTGTAGATGAATGCTACACCTGCACATCCTGGAAGATGGTTATAGGCAAGCCTGAACAGGGCCCAGCACCAGGGCCTCTGTGCTGCTTGGCAGCACATAGAAACGGTGCTGGCCAGGCTAACAGCTAGCAAGAGAGCATAAGGCTTGCCTTAGGGGAATTCTGGGGCATGGAACAAGCCTTGGTATCTTTATCCTGCAAATGTGAAGTCGGTGCTAGAGTAAATGGATGCATAATCAGTGTGCCAGGCAGGTTACTTCTATTTCATCAGCACTGGATGGATACAGAACTGAGATTAAAGCAGTGTTGGATTGGGCATGCACATGTTTGAAATCACAGCAATTATCAGGAATGGTTGCTATTATGTCACAGGATTGGCAAGCCCTTCTGCTTTTAATGATGAAAACACCTGAGTAAAAACTGCAGTACTTGTCCTTGGTCAACCTGTCAATATGTAAGCAAGCTCTGGTGGTGGCTGAATGTGCTGAGACTTGGAACGGAGGTGGCATGGAGCTGGTCCCCACCAGAAGCAGAAATAGATGGTGTGGTAGAAAACTTGCAAGTTTGGTGTGTTTATGTCAGCAGAGTTTGAGTAATCACTGTGTGAGTCTAGCAGAAGGCAGCATCTAATGGCCAGACTTGAAAGGAATTGGTTACTAGTGGACTCCTATACTCTTAGGCGAATAAAAGGCACGTGTCTTGTAGGTGATCACGCACTATAGGGCAAGAAGACTGGCTCTTATGGAACAGTTGTTTCTCTGTGTTTTTATTAATTAATTAATATTTTATATCATGCTGATTCAGTCTTCAGTGATGATCTAAAATTGCAGTGATTCAGCTTTTAAATTCTCTCACAAACCCTACTCTCCATACCCAGTGCCTGGAAGACAATTGCTTCCCCCTTGCTATGGAAGGCTTAGGAAACACATTATGGAATTGAATGGGATAAACAAGCCTTGGGGAGTAATGCCTGAAGAGTGTGGTACTTTAAACGTACAACATAATTCACTGATCAGGTAGCAAAGGTGATGTCTACTACTTTGTGGGTTTTTGCTTCACACTCTCCTCTCCTTCATAAGCAGAAAACCATAACAGAGATATATGTATAAACAGGGAGCTTTAAAATGAATCACCTTTTTCAGCGGGAGCTGATAATATAAGGGATTTAATATTGCACATAGTCTTATCAGACTTCATCTGTGACTGGCTAGCAGCATCTATGTGGCATTCAGCGCTCCATCTGTTTGTTGTCTGAGAGATGCAAGGATGAAATACTGAAGACAGAAGATCACTGGAAACAGTCTTTAAGTTCTGTCCGGGGCTGTTGGTTATCTGTAACCTCACCAGTGAAAGGCATTTTTAAGTATGTGAAAGCTGTATTGTAGTCACTAAAGAAAGAACGAAGACATTTAAGCAAGGTGTATGTCTGTTGCTAAGGGAGCAATGACATCTTGAATTTCTAAAAAAAGCACAGCTTCAATGACTTATTGAGAGGTTGTGCAAATCAGACATTAATATGTTGTCATTGGGAGCTTAAAGCATAACTGGGTTTTTTTTTTTTCAGAGAAAGAAAAAGAAGATCAAGAAAAGCAGGAGAAGGAAGAGCAAGAGAAAACTGTAGAACATACTTCTGTAAAGGAAGCAGACAAAACCAGCCGTACAGGACGACGTCCAAGTCGAAGTGCCTTGTCCAGTCGTAACGATCGAAAATCAGCCAAAAGTCCCCAAAGGACAGATGCACCAAAGGAGAATAAACATCCATTTGCTCTGTATGGGTGGGGAGAAAGACAGACGGATACTGGGAGCCAGAAAACTCACAACGTCTGTGCTTCTGCTTCTGTGAATGAAGTAAGTAAGAGCTTCTGTTTCATTTAAAGGCAGTGACTACTTAGTGCCTTCAGATGTCTTAATAGCTAGGTAAAAGGAGTCCCTCTATTTGAATGTATGGAGATTCCAGCAGTAGATTCTAGCAATAAACCTGAAGAGTCTTGAGATGTCCAAATAAGTGCTCTTTACTGTTGGATTGGAAGCTTCCCAGGTTTGACTAATACTTGCAAGTTCTAATTAAAACTGCCTGTCGTGTTTGTGGCTGTTACAGTGTTACCAGCAAAATTGGCTGTTACAAAAGTATTTCTGCATTCTTAAGTTCATGAGAACAAGAGGAAGAGCGGGCAGTTAGCACTAGGCACCCCATAGCAGGCAGGCAGGCATATAAACACTGGGGAAGTGCTTGTGCTGTGAAAGAGTGACTTTTGCTGGGGCACTTCCTAGACTAGGAGCCTCACTGAGATGGTACAAGTGCTTTTCTGCTAAGATCTCTTGTCTAGCAGCCTGTTTTGGTGGCTTGCCAGTAGGAAATGTTGCTTGCAGCAGAATGGTCTATCAGATGGCTGATGGATTACAGAGCTGGTGTAAATATTACCAAAATAGCACAAATTAAATTAATGTGGCCATGGACAGCACCAGGATTCTGCTGTACTGGGGCTCTGTTTCCTAGCTTAGAAACAGCAGGGGAGTATTTTAACAGATCCATTTCTTCTCTATAATTTCTAGGCTGGTAAAACACAATCATTAACGCATCCCTGTCAGTGTCTTGTCCTTATCTTACTGCTAATGTAGAGTCTGAATCTGTGACACAAGATACCTGAGGACTGAGGTGGGGGTGGTCGTGCTGTGCAAGATGGAGCTGGCCTTTGATGGGCTGTTTTGGAAGGGATTTGAAGCCCAGGCTTTTCCTTCCTGGACAGCTCAAACCTTTGAGCAAAAGGAGGAACTTGGGCCTTACAGCTTTGCAAAGAAGCTGCCTTTCCCAATAATGGACACTAATGCTAAATTGATAAACTTTGGTCAGTGCTCAAAATAGTTGACTGCTGCTTTATGTTGAAGCCTAGAAGAGGCTGAAGCCTGACATGAGCAGAATTATTTATATTTTATCTTGGACATCTAATATTTCTTACACTAGAAACAGGAATGGAACATCTCAGCTTGGGTCTTGAGTTTGGACTGAACAGGAAGAACATTTCTGAAACACTCCCAATTATGTAGTGTTTTGTCACTGAGGATGTTTCTTTATGTAGGAACTGACTACCTACTGCCTGCTGAGGTTACTTTTTCTTGCATGTTTGAAAGGTGTTACTTATCCCTTATTGAGATGGGAGATAGGGTTTTCAATCTGGAGATAGATGCAAACAAACATAGAAACTGGCTCTTCACATTAAATTTCGGTGGAAATACGATAATTTATTAATATAAAAATGTATGTAATTGTGTGCTCAGCACATTGTTCAAAATTAAGATCTTTAGTCTCTAAGGGATCTCTAGGGTTTGGTCTTACTAATATGGCTTAAGTTTCAAGGGATGCTTAGGCATATTGAGGGGTGTTTAAGATTATCAATGATAGAAATAGAGAATTGAAGTTTTTAGAGTACATCTGAGTAAGACTGAGACATTCAAGATTTTTGCAATCATTTAATAGTTGGAAGTGTGAAAGATAATGCAGAACAGAATTTGAAGCACTTTTCATGAAAAAAAAGAAATCTGTGTTCAGTTTGTGGTACAAATTAGAGAAGAAAATAGAACCTTGCTCACAATCCCTGTTCCTTCAAGACGGGGGCTGGGACAAATAAAAAGCGATCCTCGTCATTTCTGAGGGGTTCCTAGGCTGTTGTCCTTCCATAATACTAACTCTGGTCTTTTAGATTCACGAATCTGCCCTACGAGCAAAGAACAGGAGACAAGTGGAGAAAAGGAAGCTCTCTCAGAGGCGAGTGCGATCAGCAGAGGCAGAAAACACTTGGCGACCAAAGCCCTCCCCACCAGACAACCCTTGGATGACAGAGTACATGAGATGCTACTCAGCAAGAGCTCTCTGAACCTGGATTCCCTTAGGCATCCTCAGAAGAAGTTACGCATATCAGGACACTGGTGCAAGGAACCAAACCACTTATGCAAGGTTTTTATAGGGAGTTTCCAGCTGTTAAAATATTTGTTACAATGTTTTTATCTTGGCTACCTACCTCACAGTGGGGTGTATCCTTGGAGCCATAACATTTGAAGAGGCTTTTAGATATAACTACCCAAACTTTTAAACAATTCCCCTTTTGGGAATTTTTCTAATGCTTTGGTTAGTTTATTTTGAGGGTGGGAGGGGGAACCTTAGCATACAGGGAGTCAAAGCAAACACTTTTTTGATCATGGTTACAAATAATCTGTTTTCCCTTATTTAAAGTACAAGTCATGGGGAGATGGTACTGGGAAAAGACTTTAAAGGAGTGATGGAGGTGCCTTTGTATTTATAAAACTATTTAACACTTTTATGAAAATAAGCATATGAAGACAGGCAACAGGAAGCCAGTGTGTCTGGTAACTAGCACTAATAAACGTAGATGCTTTAGGCAGGCAAATACCAAGTATTGTCTGTACACAGAAACTTTTAAAACAACAACAAAAAATCCCAAACAAAACCAACCTTGTTTGATTAGTGAATCTGCTGATGCTAACTTTTATCACTGTTTCTAAGGTCATTAGAAAAAACCACTCATTTTCAGGGCAAGAAACAGCTACAGGATCATTTTGCTGTAGCTGTTCCTGTTGTACCAAATAACTAATGTAGACAATCATTATCTGATAGCTGTTGCTCACTAAGCAGTTACTTGTTCTACAAATATAGAGCTGTACCACTGTACTAACCTCGTGGTCACACTTAGTCTGTACTTAATCATGTAAATGCATTTATTGAAGGAGAGGGCTGGCTCCTTTCTGGTGAGGTCTATTTTTAACACTTCAGAGTATCTATTATGCTCAGTGGGGGTCAGAGTGCAATATGCATTCCGCTTGGAGGTATTGTACAAGTATATTGTTAAAGGGTTTAAACTTGAAAATTGTGTTGATAAAACTTGTAGATGATGTCCTGAGAAACTTGCTGCCTCTCGAAATTGGTGCAGAACCCCCCACTTATGGGGGGATGGGGAGGGGGTAAGGGCTAGGGAAAAGAGGGGTGTATCCTTTAGTAAACAAGAACATATAATGAAGTTTGAACATTTTTGTTTTGTAGGTCCTACTTCTACATAGTAAGACAGTCATTGTGATATCCTTGGTGGTTTTGTTTCCCTCAGGTGGCTGTAAACTAACTTTTTTCATTTTGCTAACTATGCTTTAGGCAGATGATTGCTGTAGTTGTGAGCTTCAAAGTTTTGTTCAGATGTGTTGTGTGTTAGTTACATATGTTGGTTATCTCAGTTTGTTTTGAAGCTTGTGTTTTACAGGCTGGACACATTCCCATGGGAAGCATACTTGCACTTCTAGAGCAGAAACGTGCACTAGTTTTCGCTTCATTCCACAATCTCAGTGAGTAAGGAGGACTCTAGAATTACTATTGCAACAGAGTATGCATGCTTAGTGAAAAGTCTGATTGTGTTCTTGAAGGAAGTAATTGTGCAAAGGGTCCAAGCACTGCTGCCTCCTAGTGTCTATTACATCACTAAAGGTTTCATTACTCATAATTTTAATTTTGTTAAAATGTCCTAGAATCCATGATATTATAATCTGTTTTTTGTTTAGCCTGCCTTTTAAGCATAAAGCGATAAAAATACAGACCACTCTTGTTGAAGGCTACCTATTTAAGCTCTTACAGCTTTTAAGTCTCGGAAAGCACAGCATGATTAAGAATGTTTTATATGCAGCAAAATCCCTGTAGGGGATTTTGACTGCTAAGTAAACCATAGGCTAGAACTTCCTGAAATTTTAGAACAGTGCCCAAAACTGGGGAAAACTACTCCGGAGAATGCCTTTATTCCATATGAGATTCTTTTGATTTCCTTTTATGCTGTGTTTTCCTCTTTAAATAACTGCTGTAAATACGCTTATCTTGCTTCTGATGCTGTTGCAGTTCCAGAAGCCGCCCAAGCTTTGCACAACAGTGTCAAAGCACCAACTCAGTAGTGTTTAACAGCCTTATTCAATAAAATCTTGCCTGTTCCTGTTGCCCACACGCTTTGTAGGCTTTATGTAACCACAGCAGATGGATTGTGCCCTCAGTGCATTTTGTCACATTCAACAGCTTCCTTGACTGTGTAGGGCAGGACTCATCTTGCCACGCTTTTGAAGATAGCTTCCACAGTTCTCTCTTCCCACAGGGAATGGAGGAACCAGGATGATGATCTGCCTGCCTTAAGTACCTGTGTTTGGATAATATGTATCTCCTATTAGGTGTTTGTGTTTTCAATAATTATAGGAGGCCTAAATGTCTTCTGCCTTGGATACTGGGAACTAAACTTAAAACATCTCCAACAGGCCTGTTCAGGTCTTCAAATGGGAATTTTCAACAGCATCAAGACCGCTGTATACTGAGGAAATTGTCTAGTCTTAATTGTTATCTGGTCAAGAGCTGTTCCCCACAAAGACCACTTACTAAAGGACAGCACATACACCAATAAGGTCTTGTGAGTCTTTGTTGTGCTTTTTCAAATGGTCTGTAGCCAAAACAATCCTGGGTGCTATGTTGGTAGTCTCTGGGTTTAAGTAATACAATACCTGAAGTGAGGGGTAAATTATTCTGCAAATCAGGTAGCCTTCCTGCAGCCTTCTTGCATTTGGGTATTAATTGACTATAAAGCTACTATTTTGCTTAGACTATATGAAATAGTATAGTTCTGATCACTGCAAGCTCTATGTGCAAAGTATTTGGTCTGGAAAACTGCTGGTGCTTTGACGTTAAATGAAAAGCCAATTGCATTGTAAAGCAGAACCTTCCAGATGTAAAAGCTTTAAGTGTATTCCATTGATTCCTACAGGAGGTGGCCATTTGCTTCAAATTGGACTCACTGAAAAGTAGAAAACCTAGTGAATGTCTCCCTATCAATTAAGGAATTTCTAAACTTTGTCTTGCATGGACTTTTGAATTTAGCAAAGTGGTGAACACTTCTCACTCCTGTTTTAGAAGTAAAACTTTTTGCTAAGAACACAGTAAGTACTCAATTGTCCAAAGTCTTAATCAAAATGACTGTGTTTATTCCTTTGTTTCTGGAAGTACTTAGATAAGTGGAGCAAGAGTTTTATAATGTGTAATGCTGCAGTTTAACTATAGTGTTGTGAAGACTAGTGTTTACAGTGTAAAATGTTACCATGAAAACTGCATAAGAATGTCCTGTAAAATACAGTAGCATGCCTGTTCAGTCACTGCTGTCACATCTTTGCAACTATGAAATACAGACTTTCACAGGAAGCTGAGATAGTAGTCAAGGTGATAGCTAAACTTAGAGCCAACCTCAACAAAACTGAGGAACAGTTTCTGGTAAGAATTTTATCCAGGTAGCACATGCAAATTTAAATTGAATTTTTAACATGTAGGGAAGTGTATCTGTTCTCATTTTTATGGCATAATGTAGTGCCACTGAACTATAAAGGCCTCTCTGACTTTTTTTTTTTTACTGTGATAGGGACCAAATGCTAGCAATCTGAGGGGCTAATGTATGGTAACCTGGATGTTCCAGTTTCTTTTCCAGCTCAGTTAATACACTCAGCAGCAAAGCCATAAATGGAGCCTGACTCAACACCTTGACAAGTAGCCCCATGAAATTAGGGGTACAAGTGAATGAGAAGCTGCCTCAGCTATTGTTAGCACTTTAAAAATAATAGGGAAATACCATCTAAGCTTGAAGCAATATGTGTTTTTTAAAGTTTTTAAACAGTATTTGTTTTTAATGCCTCTGTATTGTCTATTTTAATAGTGTAGTGTCAACTTGTACATGTGAATAAAATGAGTGACACAAAGTGCCTGGACTGCTTGTACTGTGCTTTTTGGGATCCAGATTTTTTTTTTCCCCTTACAGGGTACTTTAGTCCCTGCATGCAAACTGTGGCTTCTGCTTGCCCAGATAGTCTCTTCTGGAATGTAAGTGACAGGCTTCTGTAATGACTAGGGTTGGGTATGAAGTTAGATTACAGTTACCATCCCAGCCTCTTATATTCCTCCTGTAACTCTCCCAGAGATTCTTAAGATCCTTTCCCAACCTGAATCACTGTTTTTCCCCTACTGTGATAAAAAAAACCCCAGCTGTACTAGCTATCTTAAATGCTATGCCTTTGACAATATAAATATAAAGCTTTGGAGGAAAAAGGATAACAGAGAAAAACCAGGAAGCTGTATCACTATGAACAGGTATAC
Organism: Ploceus nigricollis; assembly: GCA_013399945.1. Classification (NCBI taxonomy): domain Eukaryota; kingdom Metazoa; phylum Chordata; class Aves; order Passeriformes; family Ploceidae; genus Ploceus; species Ploceus nigricollis. Next base: position 38,010 of record VXBC01011634.1, read on the forward strand.
TCATGCAAACAGGAAAAATTAAGCTTTTAAAAGCTGGTTACACTGAAGTTCTCTATGCCATGGGTTCTTCAGTAAATGAGACTATTTTTACTGAGAATTTACAATGTATTTCTTGAGATTTTTATAGTGTTAATTCTTCCAGCATATAAACATAATGGAAATGAGGTGTACAGATGAATCAGGTTTTTCTATGGCATTTGCTTTTTATAGGTCTTAAGGGAACTCATGAGCCATACTGTAATACCTATTTGAATACAAAGAAAGGATAAGATGAGGCAACTGTGAATTCTATGTGAGTTGCCAAACAATCATGTTATTGACTTCACTTAACAGACGAAGCTTGTACAAGTACACAGGATTTGCTGGAAGAAAATCAAGGAAGATTGTTTATTTGGTGCTAGATACAAGCATTAAATGAAATAGTGTAGGCCAACAGACTCATTAAAAGGCAAGACACAGGCTTTAATAAGACATTTAAATCTCTTAATGGGCTGAACAGCTAAAGCTCCACATCCAATGAACCCTCAGATACAGGTACCTGGTGGTATTTCATGTAAAACTCCCACCCATCTTGCTTTGGTAAAGTAAGAATTTTACTCTGAAAACATACACAGCCTATTTATGACTTACTGTTCAGGTGAGCTAGGTGTCAACTATAATGCTAAAGCTTGAAATATACTCCAGGGCTGATATTGGCATGATGCTTATTTTTAGAAATAAAAGACTCTCAGAGGAGCAATAGTAAACAATAGAGTTTGCACTGCTGAGAGCTATTGCTTCCAACAGTATTTCTCTAAGGAGTTGCAATTTTAGAAAATTTCTTTTTAGAATGCCAGCAAGATATGCAGCATAAAAGGCCGAGATACTACAAAACATGCACATTAACCAGGTTAATGCGTATACAGTGAGAGTATACATTAAAAAAAGGTAAAAACATGTCCAAACTCATTATAATGACACTAGTCTTTCCTTCCAGGGAGGAAGGGGACAGCTTTAAGACAGTTACTGAAAGAATAAAACTGCTTACTGCTTTTTAAACCAGAGACACTTGACCAAAATGATCATAAGAACCAAGTATAAAAGAGGCCTTATATGTAAAAGGGACAGAAAGAAGTCGAAGAAAATCCCTGTGAAACCCCTGAAATTTCTATTTATAAGCAACAGTCCTCTGCTCCTTTCAGCTGCTACTGTAATAAGGGGAAGAGGTTTTGAATCGCCAACACCCCTTCCACCACTCTAACAGTGACAGGAGAACAACCTTCAGCTCTGCTTGTGCTGTGTCAGTGCTCAGCTTTAGTCAGTGTGCCAAGAAACCTGATTGGGTTGTGGAATGGCATGTGGTGGAATAGACCACCCAGTACCTCATCTTTTCCAGAACTGTTTGGGGTTTTGGAACCAACACCCTCCTCAGCTCTGGCAGAAAATGCATCCCAATTAATAACTGGCTATTTGGACTGGTGGAAGAGACAGCTCCATCCAACTTCCTGCTACAGAGGACTTGCTTTTGCTAAGTATTTGCAGTTCTGAAAGCCAAACTGAACTGAGCAAGGATTAAGACAGGTAAGTTTCTTTGGAGTTTTCTGATGTTCTTGAAAATACAGTTATGCTGCTTCAAAAAATACTTCACACTCTTACCAGGAAGAGAATACCATTGGGAATAATTGTTATCAGTTCTGTAACAAATCCAATCCTAAATACAATCAGAGGAGTGACACAGCATGAAAGTTTTTGGACCCAACAGCCTTTTTAAACCTAAACCCAGGCTTTTCAAGTAAAAGCATGCTTAATTCCATTTAATTCAGAAACAACCTAAGATTCATACTTTTCAGATAAGCATCTATTTGAACCAAAAATGTCAGCACAAAGGGAATAAACAGAACTCTAATTTCATGAAGGATGGTATAGCTCAGTGTAGCATTCTTGCTCTGCTCTTGTGCTTTAACTTGCCTTTTCCAACTTGACAGATCAGGATACAGAAGTATGGGTCATAACCACACATTAAGAATTGATCCTGTCAACAGCTTGTTAGAATGTGGCAAACTGAGTAGGGAAAAATAAACCAACAAACCTCTCACTGACAGTTGCCAGTGGTTTTATAATTCAGGTTGTAAATGCAAACTATTGTGCAACAAACAAACGTGACAAAGCCTATCTCAGTTAAATTTGTTTATATGATAAAAAAATAAAATATTAAACTGCTTATAGTGCAACATTCTAATAGCATACATAAGTATACCATGCTTTGTAAATTTACTGTTACATTATTTACAGTACATTGCAATGCTTTAAACTAGAGGTGAAAGAACAAAAACAGGTAATGGAAAACATTTACATACAGGTATGAGCCTTAATATTGTCCACCAAACTATCCAGTTCACTCTGCAGACTTGTGTGTTGTGCACATTCCTGCCCCCTACCACAGGACACCTTTCTGTCAGTGGTCTGCTCTGTTTGTAGATAGTGGAAAGATGTTTTTAAAAACTGCATAGCCTTCAAGCTTTTCTGTTTCTTCAAACACCATTTGCAAGGACAGCTATAAAATACATAAGAACTCTATTAATTACCCATATCTGATCAATCTGAAAACTGAGCTCTTGAAATAAGATCAATAAATTTTCATTTCTGTACAGCCATATCAAAGCTGAAGTAAATTAAAGCCCTTTTTGAGCAGTCTCTTAGTTGAAGAATGGAATTTTATAAGAGGAAAGCAGTTGAAGGATTCATTATTTAAAATTCTGGGCTTTAATTGGGAGCTAAGCTCCCAGAACACAGGAAAAAAATATGAGAATGTAGAATTATGTGCTGCCTTATTTAATGTTCCATAAAGCTTCTGCTGTGTGCACTGCTCAAGCTGGTGAATGAATACAGTAAAAGTGATGCAGGAATATGCCTGCAGTACTTATTTGATATCACTGTCCTTGTACTAGAGAAATAATGATTAATTATAGCAGAATAATTAACTACACAGGGAGAAAGGACTGTCCTAAGAGCCACTGCATATTGCAAGGAGTTATGTAAAATCCAGTGACTATTGAGAAGTGTTTTAAGGACAACTATCTTCTAAACATAAGAAAGACTAACCACAGAGCTGTTCTTAGGAGTTTATGTGACTTATGTCTCTTCTCTACAACTGCTAAAGGGAAAAAATCTTTCCTCATTTTCTCTGAACAACATCTTTGGAAGAACTTTAGAACACTGCACACCTGTTTCCTAGGCTGCAACAGCCCCAGAAGAACTACTTCAGATGACAACACTGCTTCTGCAGCAAATAACTACTATTCTATTTTTTACATTTCTGCTAATAGCAGACAGGAATCAGAATAAGTTTAGGCTGCTTTTAGGTAGGGGCAAAAAAGTCAGTGAAGTTTGAAATTCAGTGTTGTCTTTAATTTTTGAGTCTCAGTGTTTAAGCCTCATTTTCAGAAAAGACTTTATAATAGCTTAGGACAAGATACTGTACCAGACATTTTGTGAATGCTTACTTCTGCTAATGTTTGTTCCCAATGCAACAGAACTGATTCACTTTCTCTACAGTGCATTAGGCAGCTATTAGGCCTATAATGCATTTCAGGAATAGAGAATTTTAAAATGTTTTCCCTAGCATTACTCAGATTAAGCTAAGATTTAGAAATACTTCAGTAAGAGCTCTAGTCGTCCCAGCAGATGAGAAAGAAAAAACAAAGTATAAAAACACCAATCCATTCCACTGTGCATTATTTCAGCAGATTCTCTGTAACTTTACAGGCTAACTGTGAAAAAAGCCAAGCACCCGATACAGCACATTTATGAAATATGCTAGTTGCCCACCACCCTAAGATTTTTGTAGCCTTACCTTCTGTATCTAAAGTAAGTATTTGGGATTTTGTGTTTTGTTTCTCTAACACCCACATTCTTGAGCACTTTGTGCTTGTGCTCTGCGTGGTGATCTCAGCTGTCTCAAGGCAGCATCTCCATACTGAATACCTGAGCCCATTCTTTCTGGATCCAATTCTCCTGATGAGAAACAAAATGGTCACAAGAACATAGATCATGTGCAAATAATACATTCTAAATTAACCATTAACATTAGACTAAAGAATGAGCATAATTATATTCTAAACTATTTATGGAGAGATTATCTCAATTCTGTCTGCTTTTAGGCAATTTCAAACCTGAATAATTTTCTCCTCTAATTTAACCATATGCTCTTGATCATGATGACAAAGCAATCTGCCTCAGAGTTAGGCTGCAAACAAGAAATGCATTTGCACTACCTTGAGCAAAAGAAAGGTCTAAAATGTTTTCTGTGAATACAGCTAAAAACTTCCTGCTTTCAGAGGCTCATAGCAAAGAAAATAGTACTGTAGATATCAAGCCAAACAAAAATGGATCAATCTGATAGAAGGATTCTGAAAAGAACTGCTCCCCAGGGAAAATGATCAACCTTTCCAACTTCTGGTATCCACTTCTGCCTACTTCATAGGCAGAAGTGTCTTCAGAACTGTTCTTATGGCTGTATGGTGGTCTGGCCAAGAGAGACCTCTATAAGATCCTTACAGTCTCCATTTTTGAAGGATTCAATGGATGTGTGCTGATACAAAAAAAGCCAGGAGCAGTTCACAGAAAATAAGACTTAATTCTATGGTGGCAGTGCCTCTTTAAAGCAGTCATCAAACTACAATATCCTGAAAAACTAGCTATACTTTTTTCATTTGGGTTTTGGATTTTTTAGGTTCTTTTTGTTTGTTTGTTTAAAATGAAAGCTGCTGTTTGGCATTGATTTGATGCAGTAATCAGAAAATTCCTTTGAACACATAATATCATATTATTTTAATCTAAAAATTTGTGTTTGGCATTGGAAACATGTAATTAGAATCCAAGACAGACTTTTCAATATGGCCAATACTTGAAACTTTAAAGATATCAAGCAGCTAGAAAAAAGAAAAACTGGAATGCAAATTAGCTGTAATGATATCTAACACACAGAGCCTGTCTCCAGCAGAAACCTGCCCACTTGTGTTGAGAAGGTTCTGGTATATTTCTAGATCTGCAAAAGTAAAAATGATTTCAACTGAGAGGCAGAGAGGTCTCTTCAGAGAAACAGTTGCTAGGAAACATCCCTGAAATTTTTAGTACTACTGTTCATACTCTCTTGACTGTATTTCCCATTACATATGAGAAGCAGAATTTAGGTTATGACTGCCCTGATATTAGGTTTTTATTCTGGACTACAAAAACTGTCTAATGTGAGGCCTGGTATTTGTAGGGATGCAGCAACCCACAGAACACAGAACCTACACTCAGACCTGACTTAAGATAAAGAGGTCTAACCTACGCTCAGACCTGATGTTAAGGTAAACATCACCCACAATTCACACCACCACCCCTTTTTGGATATACAGATCTCACTTAGACATCCATTCCTATTAAAGCATATGAGAAGCACCTAGAAAGCAAATAGGTTATTTTAAACAAATAGGGTATTTTACCAAAATGAAATTTTTGGGTTTTTTCGTTTAATTCTATTAGAGGACTTTGAATGGTGATATTTCCATGTGCAGTTTTATTCATTGTCAGATAAAAGATTTTATAAATATAAAGCTTAATTTACCTGATTCAATTTTATTGAGTATTTTCCTTGCACACTGTACAAAGGCCTCTTCAACATTTTCCCCCGTTAGAGCACTTGTTTCCAAGAACATCAGCTCTGCATTTGACACCAAAAAAAAAATCCTCAAAACAAGTCTGGAATAGCAGGTATAGTAATTCAAAGCATGAAAGCCAGGAGCAATAAAAATATGTTAAAAGAGATCTACAGTCAAGAAGCACGGCCCGGAAAAACTGACTTTTGATGGCAAAATCACAAGAAACATCCTCTAAAATTTACTCAGGCATCCTAGAAAGATGGAATCCAAAGATAACTTGGGCTGTGCATGCAAAACTGCGTTTGAAACCAGTTTCTCATTAATGGAGGTTATATGCAAAAGCAAAGCCAGTAAGCAGAGCTGGTAGAAAAGACTAATTGATTTATAAAAGCAAAACCAGATTTTGCTGATGGCAGGACTGCAGCACAGAAGCTCAGACCAAGACTGGCTTGAGCTGACACAGAATCGTGTCCTCAGACTGGAAATTCTGAATACTACAGACCAGGTAATCGTTGTATGGATCCGTGCCCTGCACTGAGCTCAGTTTTCAATGAGTAAAACTCATTGCTTCAAACTGCAGCACACCCCATACAACTTTGTCTGTTACCTACAGTCTTTAAGATGCTGAAAAATGGGAATTGATGTCCTTCATTTTCTCCTCAGCTGTTTGAAGATAAGGCAATACCTGAAGTTGTATCACACTTCCTACAGAATATATCTCCACACAGAGGGTATTCTTAAAGGAGGAGCTGAGAGTGGAAGACTCACTGGTAATGAGACTGAAGTAGTACATGTAGTTTCACTGCAGGCACTGCCTCTCCAGGCCTAAGGTACTGACAGAACTCTTTTCTGTAGACAGGGTACAAAGTACAGCCTAACTGCACAAAAATGTAAATGACCTGAAGGATTACGCATCTTTGAATGCCACATGAAGGTTTGGTACTACTTACCGTTTTCCTGTGCAAACCGGGATGCTTCTAAAAAAGTGACTTCACGATCCGCATCAAGATCCTTTTTGTTTCCACACAGTATTATCACAATATTTTGACTTGCTAACATTCTTGCATCCGTCAACCAATTAGTAAGTGCATTGTAGGTTTCCCGGCTGTGCAGGAAATGAAATCCTTTATTAGGACACACTCATTTCTCGTGAACTGATCACCGAAACAAAACTCAGACAGCAAAACTATGTTTGTGGCAAACAAAATGCTGGTAGTCAGGCAAGGCACCTACACATCTCAGTGTGCCAGTGATGAACTGGGAAGAGTATCAAATTCCTTCATGAAACTATTTAAAAGCTTGAGTTTTTAAAAATCAAATTAACCACAATCTATAAACACACAATTATAAAATAACCACAATTATAAACATACAATTATAAATTGTAAAAATGTGTTAATGTGAGAAGCTAAAATTTTAAGCTCTTATCTAGTTTTAACCTTTTGTGCATGACATTTTGGGGTAACAGAATGAGATATTGTTCCACTTGGAATTCAATGATACTGAAATTACCAGTGGGATTGTAAGAATTTACGAGGCTTGCGTAGATGTGCATGCCTGAACTTTCACACCGGTGTCAGGACCTACACTGCAGGCAGTCACCCTGTACACACCACTTGCCATTGCAGCAGTGGTCAGGGAGAAAGCTTTCAAGCAGTAAGACTGATAGATGACTCCAGCTGACCTTAAGCAGAACACAGATTTCAAAGCCTGCTGAGAGAACCCTTCACTCACAGAACAACAAGCAACAACCTAGTGAACCACCATTAACCAACCCAAAACTCATCTGACAAATATCAGTCAATGGTGGCAGGAAGAATGTGAACACATGTAATGGTAAGGAGTTTTACTGGCTGCCTGTAATATTAAAATATTGAAAGTTGCAGAGTTGAACAGAATTTCATGCTACAGTTAAAGAATGTGTAGGCAGAGCTAGATTCTCCAGAGGATGATCTTCTATCCCAGCACACTGATCAGCAGTTTCCACAAAGAAAGGGTGCACTACCTTCATTAAGGGTGGCTGACGTCCACGCTTGTTTCTGTGGCAGGGCTTGCTGAGCCAGTGGCTGCATGTAGTCTACTGTTATTAGATCAGTGACTGGGGGGCCAATCCCCACAAATTTGTGTAACCCTTTAGGATTGCTCACATCTGACATTCACAATATCTCATGTAAGCAAGTTCCAAAGCTTAAATACACACTGAAACAGAAGTACTTCTTATACTTTTCTTCCTGCCCAATCTCGATTAGATCATTAGGTACTTGGGGAGGAATCACTGTGCATTAATTAGATCTGGCAGTCTATGAGCAAAGGATGCTGGCTTCCTTACCTGGTTATATCATAGACAAGCAAAGCACCTGCAGCCCCTCTGTAGTAACTCCTTGTTACAGACCTGAAATAGAATTACAAATACACATTTCTGTGGTGCCTTCACTGTTTAAAATCTGGGTTAATATAACACAATTTGTATTATGAAACAGAATTCTTATTTACATATTTAAAACAAAACATGTTTTTTACACAATGTTATCAGCTGTGCAGCAACAGACTAATTACAACCAGGATTTTGATGAAGCACTTTGATAGCTGTACGAGGATTCTCATGGTGCTGAAGGTATACAAATCATCATAATACATGACCAGATACAGAACTGGAGGCTGATATCTGGCCAACACACTGAAGAGACCTCGTTAATGAAGACTATATATCACATCCCAGCTTTATTTAGTCAGAAGTATATCCAAAGGACTTGTCTGATAGAAGACATTTACCTGGATTGCTGCCCAAAACCCAGACTTCTACCATCACACTCACCTTGGTTAACCAACCCCTCTCCCGAAACAAAGAGACCTCAGACACACACTCAATCCCCCCTAAAATATATTTTAAAAAACTGATGTCCTATTTGATGGTGAATATACCCAGGAATTAATTTGATTTTTACTAATTTTTATCTATGCCTCAGATGTAGAACACTTAAAATACAGCATTAAAAGTACACTGATTGTTATAAGCTGACAAATTGGTTGTTTTTTCTCTAAGAAACTTAAGATATCTCAGTCTTTCCAAAAATGTATTTACCCCAATGAATTTGACTGATTTTTTTTCTTCTCTAATAAAACTGTATATAATTATACTGCGCAATTGTTTCCATGCAGATTTTGAACAGCTTACAGCTTCCTGACATTTACTTATTCCAACCAATAGAAGGTCTCCTGAACAAAGAGTTAAGCGCATACTCTGAGTTAAAAAACAATTATGCATTTGGCTGGTAAGCAAGATTTTAGCCACCTATTCCACTCATATACCTTAACAGAAAATACCCAATGAAAGAAAGGGCAGAAACTCAGATCCTGCAAGGCAGCACTGCTCTACTGAAATCGATGGATCTGTGTCACTGTGTCCAGGTTGGAAGGTTAATATGAACACAGACAAACAATTCCTGACTAAACACTGACTAAAAACTTTGCCTGCTTACAAGCAGAGATAAATAACATCCACCACTCACAGAAGCAATTGTAATAACACTTAATAAAATGGCTGAAAAGCGTACCTGAACCGCTCTTGTCCTGCTGTATCCCATATCTGCAATTTTACATATTTACCACCAACATTTATGATCTTTGAACCGAATTCCACTCCTATAGTATGATTTGAGTCATCTTTGACTACACAAAAAGAAAGAAACCAGAACTTATTTGAAGAATATTTAGAGTGAACAGTTTTTACACAAAACAATTTCGATATCACCAAAACTCCCCAGTGTTCAAATTACAAACTTCCTGAACCATCAAATTCAGTGCAGCTCATAAGCTCACTACCACCACACAGAAATGAATGTTCTTACAATTTTTAACAGTTTAGTCAATTCCAACTTAGTACTAGAAAGGCCTGCTTTAAATAATTTCCAGCTCACTTTAATAAGGGGCAAGATACATTTTGTACACTTTTTTTCCAACTGTGTTTTCTAATACTTTGATGCCATTTAAAATTAAAATTAATGAGAATGCACACAGTCTTGACCATGAATATGCAAGAGCCAATTCTTCTTTAATGCAGAAAGTTAAGATACTTGCTCTATGTACGCGTTTGATATCACAGAATCTCAGCAATTTACAGCTGCCCTTACTAGAAGCAAGGGCTTGTTTCAAGTTCACTCAGAATCAAGCCATGTTCCTTAGTGCTTACACATCATTATCCTTAAGTATTCCTCAAGAGATAAGGTGAATTACTGTTTGGTTGAGAAAGACAACAGTCACCCTAGATTTACAAAGGTTTCTAAATGCATATTATTTTTGTTTAATCTTGATGCCAAATGTACAATCCAACAGGAATTTTTCTTTTACGCTATCTGTTCATCTCTGAATAACATTCACAATTTAATCTCTATCAGTATTTATCATAGACCACAGTCCTTAACAAAGAAAACAGAGTTACTATTTATTTTGAAAGATGCTGCAGGCTTTCTAAATCTGCTCAAGCAATTCAGCTGTTCTTTAATTATTTTTTCTAAAATATCCAAGTCTCTACTATATATCCAGGGAATCTTGCAGCTGCAAATTATACCTTTCACAGAAAGTAAGTCTGTACTTTCACCAACATCTTGTTATATTTATTTGAGAATAACAGAGAGTAATGCTCCATATTAGGCTTTAGATTAAAGACAAACAGTGAGCAATAAGAATTTACAGCACAGTTCTGAACATAATTCTTCACTAAAATCCTCACCTACACAAATAAGAGAATTAGGGGAGCTTCCCTACCAATGATAGGTACTCATGTAAGCAGAGCTTTTACCTGTGGTACAAGGCAGTGGAGAACTCTTACTGTCCTTCATATGTACTTACATTTCTTTTCAATAAATTGGTGTAGCAAACAGGATTTTCCAGTTCCAGCATTTCCTATGACCAAGAACTTAAACAGGAAATCTGAAGATTGAAAGAAAAAAAAATTGCTAAATTTTAGTATGGACTCACATTTTTGTGACAAGATCAAGATCACAAGCCAGCTATTCTCTTGCAGCTGTTATTTCAAAGAGAAGGGAATAGATGACAAAATTAGCAAAATAGCAATGAATCTGACGAATTATCCAGTGTCTGCAATAGTGATGTTACACAGCAAGAACTAAGAATTCTTCTTTATGGAGAGGCAAGAAAGACAAAACAAAGCAGAAATAGCTGAATCTGAGTTCAGTTAAAATAGGCTCAACCACCGGTAAATGGTTGGCTCGTATTCCAGTAATGTGTTTTAAGAGTGTGTAAGCTATTAACTACAGTCAACACAAATATACAATGATAACATTTCTCAAAATCTACAACTCCAGAGAGGAGTGGTTGTGATTTCTTTTGGTGGTTTTTTTTTGTTTGTTTGTTTTGTTTAAAATTTACATTAATTTGAACTTCTCTATTAACAGTTTAATACTCATACTTCTCATACTTTGTTTTTAATCCTTGTACAGCTGGGACAACCACAGTATTTCTCTGCAAAATTTAGAAGGAAGAAATAATTTTTATTCTGGGATGCCTAGTTTCACATTTCTTCCACATGTTAAATTAATATAAATGTATTTCTGTTACTTATTTATGAGACATTTATATCTATGTTCTTTGGTAATACACATTTTCAAGATTTATGGCCCATTTCTATTGTTTCAACAGTTACATAAAATGCTTTAATGCTACCACACAAATCTGCTTTCAGTTTTGCTAAAGACCGAAGAAAGCTTCCCTGTCTTACAGCTCTCAAAAATGATAAACTGATTAAAAAGCTTACAACTGCTTCCCCTAATATACTGCCAACAAGGCAACCTTTACAGCTCATGTAAGATTTCCTATTTATTTTTGTACTAGCAGCACATTTTTTACTCTTTATTGCACAGTTTCTCTAAGAAACAGAGCAGGTCTCCAGAAGACATCTGGTAAGCATGCAAGGAAAGTTACTTAGTTTGCAATATCAACAAAAATAAAAACATTAATTTTGTTAAGAGTGGTCAAAGCTGTCAAGTGGGCTACATGGGTATTGGTCCAGGGTATGGAGGAATGAAAAGAAAACTAAATTATGCTAAGTAAGTCAAAGAACTAATAAAATCCTCTACCAGGACCTTATTTGAGTACTTAGTTTCAAAAATTGAATTTAAGATGCACACAGATCTATGTGCTCATTCCATTTCATGAAGGAGTTACTTGTTATGGTATATCATAAACAGTCCCTAGCAACGGCAAAAGGAACAAGCAAGTTTCTCAAAGGCCAAGAAGATTCCCACTGTTAAAAAGACAGGGCTGTGAGTCCTGGAAATGAGTACCGTTCTTCATCTTCACCTCTCTTCTGGATTTTATTCATATTTAAAATGAGGTAATGTTTTCTAAGGATTTTTGGGTTTTTTACATTTTGCCCTTCCTGTTTCAAATGCTGTAACAGGCTCAGAATAGATTCTGAATTTTACCCTTCTCAGAAGACTGCTGTTTCTTGCTCACAAATATGACCATTTACATGCTCAAGACTTTCTGTTCCAAAATCCCTTCATTCGTCACGCCCCCACCCAGCTGCTTATGGTTTCTGGATTAAAAAAAAAAGGTTACAAAAAGGATTTTCCTTCAGGTTGTGAAAAATTTGTTAACTCCTGTAAAGAAAGGCTCTTCATGTCATCTCAACTGCAAAATATGCTGAACCTGAGAACCCTTCACCCTATCAGGTCTTCACTGTTAACACAAAATGTAGATATCATAAATAGCCCAAAGTGTTAGGATAAGAAAAAAATCATCTCAAAGAAAGCCAAGTTTCAATTTTTATAGATCAAATATCACTGGTTAGCTGCCTTTTACACCATTTTGTATATTTAAACTACTGTGTGTGTGTGTATAATCTCACTGGTTTTACCACTTTCAAAGTACCTCAAAATGAAAGATATTCTGAGACACAGACACATTTAAAGTAATCTGTTTCTGATTCTGTCATTTTTCCAAACATAAATCTGAAATCCAATTAAAACTGTTTCTACTTTGTATCTGGTGAATGCTGTTTGTCAGATTTACTCCTTAAAAACAATTATAAAATTCATGTCTACCTTCCTTTTTCTCCAACGGAAGACTCGTTTATTGACAGTAGTACAACAGCCACTGCAAACCTAAACCAGGGAAAGACTAAAACGAAAATTCTATTCCCCCACTAATTTGCACTGTAACTCAAGCACTGGTTGTCAAATGTGGCTCAGGAAGGTGTATTTGTGCAACCCACAAACCCACACTGAGCAGCAAATTTAACACACTGCTCCCTTCTGCACAGACAGGCTGCAGGCCAGTCAGGCCTTGGGACAGCCATGTCGCTGCCAGGGACTGATCTGGAGGAGCATCAGAGCAACAGTGTATTTTTCCCTGAGGTGCTTTATATTTTGCTCTGAAAGCAACAGTGCTATTTGGGGATTTTATATTCATGTCTTTAAATTGATAATATATTTTAGCAGCACTTCGTAATAGACTCCTAATTTCTATCCAGATACTGTGCCAGACAAATTTAAAAGAAACTCTCTCCTACAAATAAATCACTTAGATGCCAGTTCAATGCCTGCAATGCCTGCTTACTTAGTAGACAAAAAAAAAAAAATTCATCTGACAAAATAGCAAATGGGCTTTTTAAGATGAAACTTGAAACTAGTCACAATTCACTTTTTCCACAGTATGAAAATAAGAGAAATGTGTTTTATTCCACCAAACTAAGAGAAATGTGTTTTAGTCCACTTCATAAAATGAAAATGTCAGCCTTCTAACAAAAAATTTAAAACTTTTCTGCACCAAAGGCAGCAATGTTTCCAAACATATGTAGACTTAAAGACACTGTTACCTTCATAAATATAACCATGCTTCTATCCTTTTAAACTCCAATTTTATATAAATTATTCAAACTAACAAAAAGCTTTTAGACTTGTGTTATCAGTTTATCCATGAGCACTGGATAACATGGTTCAGGAAATACGGAATACTCTGCACATTTAATCAGCTGTCAAGAAGGACAAGAAAAAGGCTTTGCCAATACCAAATGCTAAAAATACCAAGATTTAACAAACTTTTAAGTTCACAGCCTAGCTTATTAATGAATAAGGTAATACCAGGTAATAACAAGGAGAACATTTTCATCTTGTTATTCTGCAACTTCTTTCTTATAATGTCATTCTGTATGACAACCAGTACCACATCAACTACATTTTTATTACTTATTTTAGCACATGAAATGTTTTCTCTTTAAGCTGTACAGATGTATGTAAAATTTAGCACAGCTTGGAAGCACTGTGAGATCAAATGAGATTGGGCAGACAGCTTCTTTTACACCATCACTGTGGACTCAAATTTTATATATTCATTCTTAGCAACTTCAGCAAATGCAACTCATATTCTAGTGTTTGCACTACTGCTTAATTGCTCTAGTTTTTGTTTTTGGTGTCCTCTTCCCAAAGGAGTTAGCTCACTTCATTTCATAGCTTTTTTTATCTCCTTTTTTTTTCCAATTGACAAAGCAGCTCAGAGCTCCAGCATTCCAGTCAGCTGCCAACGCTGTCACCCTAGAGAAACTTTTCTTTTGAATTCTGTTGTTCGTCCTTCATAGAAAAGCTGAAAAGCAACATCATTCAGATGTTACAAATGCTTGCTGCCATGCTGGCTACTGAAAAGGTCTAGAAAAGTTAAAGCACTTTGCCTTTAAAAAAGATCGTCTTTATACAGAAGGGATTTAGGATCAAAACTGAACTCTGGGCTAAAGAGAAAAAAGGTTACAAAACATGCACTACAGAAATCATAAGGAGATGAAACACATCATAGCATGGCTGTTTAAGGAAATAAGGTATTATAAAGAATCAGTTTACTCCCCTCTGAGAGCTACATGCATCACCTGATCCAAAACAGGGTAGGGGGTGCAGAAAATAAAACATTTTCTAGCACGGACAAAAAGGAATAAAACTGTGCCTTCACCCTAAAGATGCACCAGCAGAACAAGCTGTTAAACTACATAAATTACATCATGTCTTTTGTGTTTGTTTTTTTCTTTTGGGGGTGGTGGTGCAGTGTGAGCTGAGGGGAAAGGACAAGAGAGACAATTGTGGGCTTTGACTCAAGCACTAGCAAAAACAGATGGCTGATGTGGCAACCACCCCCAGACATCCAACCTCCTCCTTTGACTGAAGTCTGCTCCAGCAGAAGAAACAGTCAAACAGCTTCTGAGATGCTGTAGCTTAGTCCCTAAAATGCAATGAGAATTAAATTGTTTCCTTCACACTGCTAATACAGTAGGGTAGGGGGGAGACCAAATTATATCCCCAATCTCAGTTTGAAATTCTCCCAACTCCTTGCTATGGAGTAGAATTTATATTCACTAATGCTGACCCTTTGGAAACTCTCTCATTCATGGCATAGGGCAGGAGCAAAGAGTGCTCTGATGCATTTCTACTGGCACATGCTGACCCTAAATGAAAGGAGGAGCTATTCCCACTGCTAACTCCTTTCTCTAGCAGAAAGTTAACAAGATAAACAGGTAGAACAGATCAACCTGGCTCTATTCCAATCTGCAAAACAAATGCTTCAGAGAGGGAAGTTCTGCTTTCTTACAAGCAAAAGAGCTATGTTCTCTAAGGAATAAAATCAGATTTGAAACAAACCGAAGACCAGGGTGATAAATGCAAATACCATCAGGTAAATGGTGTGGGATGGGATGGCAAGAAAATGAGAAATCAAATTGTCCAGACCAAAAAGAATTCTTTTCAAATGGATGGAAAGACTATACATTCTTTGCCAATGACAGAGATTGGTAAACTTATATGACCAGATTGGGATTTGTAGATGCTGGTGGAAAAAACACAAGGAACTAAGGAGTGAAGAGATTTGACTTGAATCTTACACATTGCATTTATTCAATGCTTGTACAATTCCATCCTTCTACCATTTAAAATCCAAAGGTTGCTTTGCATTTATTTATTAAGGATAAGTGACTTTCTGTCAGACTGTCTATACCACAAAAATATGTATATTTTGCACTGGGAAGCAAGCTAAAACATATATTTTGTTATATGGCAATTATCTACAGAAAGGCCATTACATCTCAGAAAACTTGAGTTAAAAGAGTTTTCTTATGAATAAGAGATCTGTTTCCAATGTTAAATGTCAAACTTCTAAAAGAATGACCATTTTCTCCCAAAGGCAGCAGGAAAATATTCTTTCTAAACCCAGTCTCAAAATTCATGGAGTTATCTTGCATTCATGTTTGGTTTGGTTTTGACACTTTGTACGGGAAATAAATTGAACACATAAGAATTGAATAGATATTGAATTGAACACATAAATAATTGAATAGTTAAGAAAGCTAAGAACAGAAGATACATAACTGATGTAATAGATCCGCAGGAGTGAAAATATGAATTGTAAGCAAAATTTAGCGTCAAGACTGAGAAGCTGCAGAACTTTGAAAAGAAGGAAGAGACAAGAAGCTCAATAACGGACAGAACGAGTTGTGAAAAGTGAGTGAACAGAAAACCTTCAAAGAAGACAGAATTTGACATGGAGGAAGAAACTAAGGGAAGAAAAAAAACCAGCAGACATGAAATTAACAGCGGTGGCCAGTGGAAAAGCTCTTTACTCCCTGTGGATTGAGAAAAATATTGAAAAAAATAACCCCCCTTTCAACAGAAAGAGACGTGGAAACCTCACAGCAAAGTTAAAGTCATATAAAAGACAGACAGCAAAATGACATTGGGAAGACAAACACCAACCCAACCACCAACCAGTTTTCTGAACCTATCTGTATGGGATAAAAAGCTTTAGGTTACATAATTAGAATGGGTCATAATTCAGGTGACAACAAAAATCTAATTCATGACTAGGGATTTACAAGCTACAGGGATTCCAGGAGGAGGATACAGTGACCCCTAGTCTCAGTCACCAGGAGGAAACTGACCTAACACTTCTCCCATCCTCCATGGTCATTGTAACAGCTGGTCAGCAACAAACCACTCTTTGTTAGGACAGTGAGCACATTAAATCCAGAGAGTTCATCAAGCACAGAAGATCCATAATTTAATCACATGGTACTGCTAACTTTGATCTGTAAATGGGGCTGCTACATATGTGGACAGGACACTGCAAAATTACTTACTGACTACTGTTGTGGTCAGAGATTGTACAGCCATTAGTTAAACTTTATGCTATAATTTAGCTTTTATTATTCTGTGTTCTCTAGAACTTGACACTCTCTAGCCTTCTAGCTCTGAATTTTTTGTAGCCTGTGTGTGCATAGGACAAACATGGAAACTCCAAAAGCTAATATATCAAACAAGAATTAAACAAATAACAGGAACAACTCACAACTACAAAGCTTCTATTTCAAGTGTTTGTTTTCTTGGATACCAAAATAATATGAAAGTATCAACAGCTCCAGTGGGCTTACTATCCCTATTCTGCATCACTGGAACAATGCAAAAAAAAGTTTCAGTGTTCTGGTTTAAGATACCAATCATCTATTTGGCTTACCTAGTATTACAGGATGAAAGGAGGAGCACCACTGAAATGCTGTCATCTCTGGTTTTCTACCAACTCTTTCGCTCAGAGACCACCATAAGCATAGCCAAAGTGGTCCCAGTTCTAGATCACAGGAGTACAGAGCATGAAGAACTTGTTCAAACTCAAATCTAGGTGGACAAAGCACACCCCTCTGGTTTCTACATGTAATTTTTACATGTTTCTAGAACAGATGGACAAAAGAAGCAGGGTTTGAGTATCCTAATGTTGGCACTTCAAGGGCTGCCCCATACTCTTGCCTCTTTTTGCCCCTTAGCTCTGTGCATTTGCTGTACACTGAAGCACTGACCAGTACGACAGAACATCGAGCACTGATGACTACAGTATTGAAAATAAAATGACTTACACAGTAGAAACAATCAGGTCACTTGGCCTACTCCTGATGGACATCCCTACCTCCAAAACAGTTTCCAGAATTGTTGTGTCCAATTTTGCTTTAATTATTCAATTATTCCCTATTCAATTCTGATCCTACTCTCATGGACTATGAATGCGAACCTACCACATGGCTTTAGAATATGTTTATATGTACAACAGCATCTTTATACTGGAAAATATTACAGAACTGTATGGTATGGAAAGGGTAGAAAAGAAATCTATTCAAAGCAGAGATTCAAGTAAAATGATAAAGAAAAGAAATTAATACTATGCAGTTGCTCCTCATCTCCTCCACCTAGCCGGCAATACCAGCTCTGCTTGCCTCTTTGACTCCTCACTTCTCTTTGATGCTTCCCAGCGACGCACTGGACACACCCTGTCAGTGCCTGCACTCCGACTTACTCCATGGGATGTTTTCCTAACAGTAGAACTCAGACATCCATGCCAACACAGGGACATATGAACATACTCACTGATCTTTTTCCCCCCAACGCACTCTCACAGTCAACTCCTTCTGACGCCTGCACGTCTAAGACAACAGGACCGAAACCTTAACTTGACCCGCAGAAGCACCCGCCGTCTCCAAGTAAAGGAACGGGCAGCTTCTCCCAGCGGACACGCACTGCAAGTTTCCTGCCGGACTCCCCGGACCACAA